>JADRCD010167745.1:0-13553 GCA_019843815.1 Montemys delectorum
TGGAGAACAGGAGGACTAGCTCCTGATCTGGAGGAAGGTGGCAGGCCCCTGTCTCAGACTGGGAAGTACATAGGGAGAGAGGGCCCTGAGAGTTATTCTAGGCTGTGGCAGTTCCAAGCCAGAGGCAGCAGGTGGATTAGACTCTGAAGCCAGGTGCCTATCCATCACTTAAAGAGGCTGAGAATTCTGAAGTTCCAGGCAGGGCGTGTACTTACAAGCCACAGCAGCATCCCTGCAGCTGGGTGATAAACACTTGGGATGCCTTGAAAGTCCAAGTTTGTCATCATCCTAGCGTTGTGGCTGCTTCTCATACTCTCAACTCATGTGGGAGACAACCCTCAGATAAAATATTAATTTCACTAGGTTATGGTCTGGGGTCTTGCAAGGGTGAGAGGACCTGCTCAGCCCACCCTTTTCCAGTGAACATGTGTACATACATGCACACACACATGTACACATGCACACACATACACATGCACACACACTTACACATGCACACACATGTACACATGCACACACATACATACATGCACCAGACCCTTTTCCAATATTGACCTAGCAACAGCGGGAACCATAGGGGAGAGAAGAGCCCACAGCTCCTCTGACCCTCCCTCCATTAGAGACCCAGCAGTCTCAGCTCCCAAAGAACCAGAAAGATGCTGTTTGAACACTTCACCCCACCACCTGCTTGTGGTACACCCCACTTTTAAAAAAACTGGACAGTTAGCAGATATTTTTTTCTTTTTTTCTTTTTTCTTTTTCGAGACAGGGTTTCTCTGTATAGCCCTGGCTGTCTTGGAACTCATTCTGTAGACCAAGCTGGCCTCAAACTCAGAAATCCTCCTGTTTCTGCCTCCCAAGTGCTGGGATTAAAGGTGTGCGCTACTACTGCCCGAGCAGACATTTTTTTTTGAGACAAAGTCTCTCTGTGTAGTCTTGGCTGTTCTAGAACTCACTGTGTGCAGTAGGCTGGCATTGAATTACAGAGACCTGCCTGCCACTGCCTCCTCAATGGTGGGATTAAAGGTGTGCACCACCATGCCTGGCATGTATTTACAATAATATAAAAGGATTACAAATGATTTATTTTATATATGAGAATGTTTTGCTTAGATGTATATATGTGTGCCACAGTTGTGCCTGGTGCCTAAGAAGGTCAGAATTGTGTAGCGGATCCCCTAGAACTGGAGTTATGGATGGTTGTGAACTGCCATCTGGGACTTGAACCTGGTTCCTCTGTAAAAACAAGTGTTCTTAATTGTTGAGTCATCTCTCCAGCTCCTTAATTTTTCCCTTTAAATTAAAAAAATTGTTATTCCCCTTCATTCATACATGAAATTTTGTTTATATGCATTTTTAGGTTTGTTGTGTGTATGTCATATGCAAATGTTCTCATATGTGTATATGTGTGTACACATGTGCATGTGTATGCATGTGTGCATGTGTACATGTGTGTGCATGTGTAAGCATGTGTGCAGGTATGTGTGTACATGTGTGCATGTGTACACGTATGCATTGTACATGTGTATGTATGCACGTGTGTATATGTGTACGTGTATACATGTGTGTGCATGTGTAAGTGTGTATGCACGTATGTGTGTACACATGTGCTTGTGTACATGTATTGCCTGTGTGCATGTGTACGTGTATGTGCATGTGTGTACGTGTGTGCATGTATGCACACATGTGCAAACTTTAATACATGAATGGCTTCTCTCCCCCCTTCCTTTATCTGATGTCTTCACTGTTTCCTTGTTACGTGTATAACTCCTGATCATCCTACAGTGCTTTTACTGTCTTTAGTTTTGTGGCCATTTAAGCAGTATTACAGGGTTTTACATGATTTTTAAAAAGATTTTTATTTTTAATTATGTATATCTGCCTGTGTCTATGTGTATGTGCACATGAGTGAAGTCACTCACAGAGACCACAAGAGCGTGTTGGATCTCCAGGAGCTGGAGTGACAGGTGGTTGTGAGATGGAAACTGAACTTGGGTCTTCTTCAAGAGCAGTATGTGCTCTTTAACTGCCGGGTCATCTTTCTACTCCTTGAATTGGTTTTACATGCATTTCTAGATCTCGGATGGTTTGATGATGTTGTTATAGCAGTTTGATTTTTCAGTTGCTGAGTGGTACTGGGGGTTGACCTGACAAGAGTAGGCTGTTTAATAGAAAAATCTATTCCCCCAAACCAGAAGAGACAGCTAAACCAGGAAGCAGCAACATAGATATGTGTGAAAAAGTAAGGCCACATTGACTCCTCCAGAATATCATCTCTGTACTGCTGGACTCTAAAGTCGCTGAAATGGGCAAAATGCCTTTCAAGGGTTTCACAAGTTATCGGGTAAAAATTATCAGTTACCTGAAATATGATACACTGTACGGCATGAGTGGAAAGGCAGCTATACACAAGAAACAGCAAAATAGCAGAAAAAAAAATAAAAAGATTTTGAAAAAAGAGAGACGACTACTGAAAATGAAAAACATTAATGAAGTAAAAGGAGAACACAGAAGCAAGCACAGGACACGTCGGGATGGAGGGCAAGACAGACAAACTCCACGTTAGCACTCATAAGGAAAAAAATAGAAATGAAAAAGAACAAGGACTCTGCAGTATGATTGAGAGACCTAAGGGTCTATGGGGCAGAAGGAACAGAGGTCAGAAAGTAAAGGCACTGAGAATGTATTCAAGGAAACGGCGTCAGACATTTTCCAAATCAAGAGGAAGAAATAAGCAGTCAAATCCAAGAGGAATGCAGACCCCAAGTAGCACTGACCAGAGAATCTCTATAACATAATCAAGATGTCAAAAATATGGAGCAAAGAAACAATATATCTTTATATTAATTGTGCATGTATCTGTGTATACAAATGTACACAAATATATACAAATGTATACAAATCCACATGTAGAGGTCAGAGGACAGTTTACAGGAGTCAGTTTTTTCTACTGTGTGGGTCCTGATAATGGAACCCAGATCTTTAGACTTGTAGCATGTGCCTTCACCTGCTTAGCTTTCTTGTCTGCCCAAGAAATAGTATTTAAAATTAAGAAATTGTGGTCTCAGTCACCAAGTTCTGCAGATACTTTCTGGTAACCTGCCAGCAGGCCATGCTGGGCAGGGGAGCAGTAAGTGAGCTCCAGGCCACCTCTCTCCCTCCTGTCCTCCCACTCCAATCCCCCAGTCTCATACCCAGCTCTGTAGCAAACCACCTGCTGCACCCCCTCTCCCGCCCCTCCCCTGCTTTTAGCCCATTTCCATGCTTCTACAGAGACACTTGCTGAACCATGTTCAATGCAGTAGAAGCTTTCTGTAACACATACATGAAGGAGACCTAATGAAATTGCCAATTAATGGAGGAGACAGGGCCCAACCTTGGAATTAGGTAGCATTAGCATTGGGTTGGGTGAGATACAGATTGGTGGACATTTGTGCTGATTTCTTACTCTGCCTCCACATACCACTTTCCATTTACTTGTTGCCAAAATTAGGGATCTCTGCGTTCTTCTTTTTTCTTTCCTCATTGCCTTGTATAAAGATGCCCATCCTCGTGGATAGCTCCAGGTGTGTGTGTGTGTGTGTGTGTGTGTGTGTGTGTGTGTGTGTGTGTGTATGTGCACACATGTGGTTGCCACAGGCAGTTATAGTTGTTTGCTCCTCTCTGTGGAACCCACAGCCCGGATCCTGTTACAGAGACTTCACCAGTGTCCTGCCCCTGGCAAGCAAGTAGTGGGGAGGGAGGAGCAGGTGGCCAAATCATGGACTAATTGGCTGGCTCGAGACCTGATTTTCCATGTTCTGAGAGAGTTTTGGCAGCTGCAGCAGCTCCCAAAGTTATGTGAGTGCTGGATGTGTATAAAACTGTTAAGTCTGTTGGCACTTGAGGAAATTTTCTTTTTCTAAAGGCGATGACAATTTTCAATGTTATAAAGGGAACAAAGGCATTATTTGCAAATTAGCACATCAATAGTGAGTCTTCTAAACATAATTTAACTAAGCAGAAAGCAGGCCACGGTAATCTGGCCAGTTCCCTTGTCCTTGTGGGGCCGTGGGTGTGTCAGTAAGCTTTCAGTATGGTGTGGCTGGCCACATGACATGCT
The DNA here is from genome assembly GCA_019843815.1 of Montemys delectorum. NCBI lineage: Eukaryota > Metazoa > Chordata > Mammalia > Rodentia > Muridae > Montemys > Montemys delectorum. The sequence goes on from JADRCD010167745.1 coordinate 4,103, forward strand.
CAGGACCCCATTCTCTGTATTTTTGTTGTTTTTGGAAAATGAACATGGGTGTTTGAAGTAGTTAGATTTTCTAGAAGACATGTGCTTGTTATAGAGAGCCTGGGGAGATTGTGCGAAGTCAGGGCAGTCTAGTGTGCTCTCTACGCTGCCTTTAGCTAAAGGGGATGGTTGGAAGAGCTCTAGGCGGCGGCCGCCATCTAAGACCGTTTCCTGTGCAGAAGATGGACTGTGTCTCCCTGTAGGGCTCTCTCTCAGTCCTTCCCTTAGCCCTGTCAGTGTGACAGGCCAGGAGCTGGGACTTCTGTGCTTCCACATTTCCACGAAGCAGGTGACTATCATCACTATCATTCTGCTCTTGCCCAGTGAGTCACAGAAAGATTTCTAGGTGACTCAATGATACAGTTTATAGCAGTCAGAGATCTCAGTTCTTCATATCTCCTGACATCACCCCATGTCTGATTTACTAGTCTGTTCTAGTAAGCAATACTAGTTATAATCAAAATAATGACATTTGCTACATTTATCCATTTCTATTGGAACAGATTTCTAAAGCTAATTTATAAACATGCTGGAGTGTGTGTGTGTTTACATGTGTGTCCACATGTGTGGGTATGCATTCTCAAGTGTGCATGGAGACCAAAGGGAGACATTGTGTGTCCTGTTCCAGTACTTTCCACATCTTCCCTTGGGACATAATCTCCCTGAACTTGAAGCTCCCTGATTCAGCTGGCCTGGCTGCTCAGGGAGCTCCTGGGACCTGCCTCTCTGTACCTCCAGCACTAGGGTTATAGTCACACACAGACAAGCTATGCTTTTTATTTTGTTTTGTTTTCTTCTTACACTGGTGCAGGATTCAAATTTGGATCCTCATGCTTATACAGCAGGTAGTCTTACCTTCTGATCCATCTCCTCATCCCAAGGAATATGCTCAATTTTAAAGATCAAACCAGATGTCAAAAGCTCTGGACTTGTCCATCAGCTGTTGAATTGTTTGGTAGATATCAGAATGGACATTAATCTTGAGCGGAATAAAATAACACATGAAAAAAGTTAAAATGTGATGGCTTTCTTAGAGTTTTAAAAAACATCACAAAACAAGGATTTCTTGCCTAGTGAGACATCACTCAGCTCCATGATCACGCTGAGATCAACGATGAGGGGTGATGTGCTATCTTGGAGTCATGAGCTGTGCACTGTTTATAAGTCCTGTAGACATTTCCATTTGCTCTTTAATTGCACTGTAAGTCACACTAGTTACAGTCATAATAATGGCAGGTGCTATTTTGACACCTCCCTAGGCAATTTCATATGGTTCAACTAAATAGGGAAGGTTGGCATTAGCCTACTACAGCTCAGAGACCATGTGATCACAACGATTTAGAGACCCAAAACATCTTCTGGAGCCACAGCTTCTGTTTCCAAAGGAGAGGGAGCTACCATCTGCCACCACAGTCTGTCTGAAATCGAGGGGGTTCCAGGATACAGGAGTTCCATTTTTAACTGGGAATGGGCCTTGACAAATTAAAGTGAGTTGGTTGTCACTGCAAGGGACATCTGGTGACAGAGGTTGCCTGTCTTCTTCTAGGGCTCCTGTTGATGTGTCTCTTTCCTGTAGCACTAGTCTCCTCAGCCTTTCTCCTGCTTCTGTTTCCTATTCTTACATGGTTAAGTTTTAACAACCAGGTGCAGGAATGCATACATACCTTTATTCCCAGCTCCTGAGAGTCAGAGGATCTCCCCGAGTTTGAGACCAGCATGGTTGACATAGCGAATTCCAGGGTAGCCTGGGTCTACACAGTGAGACCCTGTCTCAAACAAAAACAAAACTAAACCAAAGCAAATAAAAGCAAAGAAAGAAAAATGCTTTAACAGCTTAAATCTGAGGGGTCTTTTGTTCTAGGGGAAGGAGAGCTGAACCAGGAAGCAGAACTCTGGACCCTGCTCCATGGTTTACGTAGCAGGAGCTGGGCTGAGTAACTGTCTAGTGGCTCAGCTTCCTCTTTCTTTGCCCATCAGATGGGGTGGTGGCTTCTACCCCATCTCCTTAGATGGCAGTGTGCGGATGCTTCATTCTTTGGCCGTTGCTTGTCTCCCAGTAGCTCACGGACTGGACTTTAACTCTGGCAGTGTTGAGGTGTGGGGACTTTATGACAGTGTTGTGGAGGGGTGGTGACTTTAAGAGTGGCCCTAGTTGGGCTGGAGAGATGGCTTAGTGGTTAAGAGCACTGATTGCTCTTCCAGAGGTCCTGAGTTCAAATCCCAGCAACCACATGGTGGCTCACAACCATCTGTAAAGGGATCTGATGCCCTCTTCTGGTGTATCTGAAGACAGTTACAGTGAACTTATAAAATAAATAAGTAAATCTTTTCTTTTTTTTTTTTTTAAAGTTGGCCTAGTGAGGAGCTGCCTGCGGAAAGGGTCTCCTCATAGGGAGAGCATCTGACTGAGCCATCCTGGCTTCCTGCTTCTTGTGCCAATATTGTGCTGCACCCAGAATGAGGACCCTCATCAGAAGCCAGGCGGATGAGCTGCCTGATCTTGAGCTTTCAGGCCCACAAACTGGGAGCTAAACAAAACCTTTTCCTTTATAAGGAACCTAGCTTCTGGCATTTTTTTTTTTTATAGCATCAGAAAACAGAGAATGAAGAAAAATATAGGGCAAAATTCCTGAAAAACATTGAGCAGTCATAAAGAAATGGGAGTTTTGTTATTGGTTTGACATGAGCCATCTATATAACGAGACAGCTTTTTACATGTTCTAGTCTCATTTCTGCCTCTGTGGATTTGTCTGTTCCCCTCTTAGGCCGGTCATGTTTTCCAGATGTCCTGATAGCTCAGATGGAAATGTGTAGCTAGTTGCTGCCTATCATAAAGTGCCCTTTTACTGTTATCTAGCAACATCGCCTCATTACTAACCAGGCCTGCTTTTCTGACTGGATGATAACCATTATTTTACTAGAGAGTGAGGTCTTGCTATTTAGCCCTGGCTCTTCAGCACTTGAGAGAACAGTGTGAGGTGGGAGGTGCAGTGGCCTTCCTGCCTCTACCTCCCAAGCCCTGGGGTTGCAGGTGTGCATCACGATGAGGCCTTTGTTGTTTTGAGACACAATCTTACTCTGCAGTTCATGTTGGCCTGAAATTCATGTTGTGGTCATGAATTTAGGGTAATCCTCCTGTCTGGGCTTCCCTAATGCTGGGGTGACAGAGGTGAGATGACACGTCTGGCTTGCATTCTTTCTTTCTTTTCTTTCTTTCTTTCTTTCTTTCTTTCTTTCTTTCTTTCTTTCTTTCCTCCTCCTCCTCCCCCTCCTCCTTCTCCTCCTCCTCCTCTTCATCCTTCTCCCCCCCTCCTCCTCCCCTCCTCCTCCTCCTTCTCCTCCTCCTCCTCCTTCTCTTCCTCCTCCTCCTTCCCTCCTCCCCTCCTTTTAATGCAAATATGTTCTGTGAATATAGATTGGCCTCCTCTCTTTGTGATCTCCTGCCTCTACGATGCTGGGCTGTGTCCTGGACAGTCAGACCCCACTGCTACCCGACTCCTGTTAACTGCTGAGATTCCAGCCTAGTCAGGGCTACTGGAAGAAGCAGCATTTATTTTCCCCCTTCAGCACTCACGTTACTATGGCAACATACATGCTTTAATCATTCAGTGTGTCTGAGGACTGGTTTCCTAGTCAGCACTATTTCCCTCACACCCCAGCCACTGCAGTGGTTTTTTGAGTTTGGCGTTCAAGGTCCTGTATCGTCGTCCCTCTTGCTGGCCCTGTAGTTCTGATTATTCTTAGTTTTATTCTCTTGTGGCAGATGGCCTCACCCCTAGGCGAACATGACACTGGTGGTTAGGCTGCTTCTGACATGGGAGTGTCTGCCTTTCCTTTCTCATTACCCGTCTAAATTAGTCCCAGGCCTCCATCCTTTCTGATCCAGAGCAAGGACAGGAGTCTGTTCCGTAACGCCTCATCAGATGTCATCTTGCGTGCTTTGCTTCCCAACTAGAGTGAGCTTCTCGAAGGCAGTGAGGATGATGGTATTCTTTATACTACAACTGACATTTCTTGGTGTGCATTCACCTTTAGCTGACATAGGCTCAAAGACAGCCAAGCAATGATTGCTTTATTTAGTCAACAGATAGTTAAACAGGATTTTGAAAAATTCTTTTCATATCAAATATATGAAGCCATTGGCACTCCTTAAAATTTCTTTTCCGTGGTTGGGATTGAACCCAGGGCCTATGCCTGCTGGGTAAAGTGTTCTACTCTTGTCTTACATGATGATGTAGATACTTTTAAATGAACTTCCTTCACATTACTCTCCTTATAAGTAACACCTGGATTTTATTACTCTGGAAAATGTCCTAGTTTCTAAAATATTTGGAAAAATGTGACCATTTCAGCTTCGAGGAATAAAGTTTATGGGACAAGCCAGACTGTCTGATTTTGAGAGATTAAATTATGTGCTATTGGTCATTCATTCACTTGTTAAGCAAACTTTTATCAAGCACTGGACGTTCGGTACGGTACTTAAAACGATGAGCAATTCATGTGTGCATTCTCAAACTGCTCAGTGTTGACTCAGAGACAGCCCGCACCCACACACCATCGAGTGCTAGACTATGTGAGGAAGTCCTGTGCTTATCTTTACTTGAATTAGACGGGCCAATTGCCAAGTTTCTAAAAATCCTTAAACAAGGATTTTTTCTTTAATTTCTTACTTAATCTTAATATCTTTAGATTGTTGCTTCTGCGTTGTCTTCTCCCTCAGGTGCCCGCATCCTTAATCATTGACATGAGTCAAAGTCTTCAGGAGTCACTGATGGCCAGTCTTTGAGGACCATGAATGTCAGCCTCTGATGTACTTAGGTCAAACACAGTTGGGGCAACGAAGATTCTATTGCACTCAGAATCTGCATTTAAGAGAACCATTTAAATAGTTATAGAAAGGTCAATTGGATTAGCATTCTAGAAGGCTGCTGGCTAGGCAGAATGGGCTGTAACTCCTCAGGTGGCAAAGACGGAAGCCAAGCTTTAGTGGTAAGTGTTGCTGAGAGAAATGGCTCCCTACAGGGTAGAGTCAACGTGGAGAATGTCATGCAAGTTTGGAGGACAAGGAATATTAGGGACTTTTGTGATGGAAGTAAGATTACAATGAGGTCAAGATTTCATGAGAAGTGGGGGCACATAGGATTATAAAAATGTGAAATATGATTGTGGCTGTTTTGTAGTCTTGATTAATATGTGTCTATTTATCTTAGCATATATGCAGGAAGAGAGCACGGTCTCAGTCTCCTGGGCATAGGAAAGGGTTCTTTTGTTTTGTTTTCCCTGGTGTTGCTTTGCTTTATTTAGCCTTATGAGCCCCCAAACAAACGCGCTTTAGTTATTTGACATGAGGCTGTAGGTTTCCTGGCTCTTTAAGCCACTGAACCTAGTTTAGGAGTAGCTCCTTAAGAAGCCATGCTCATTTGCCTTTTCATGAATCTTGTAACACTCTGGTGGCTTTGTTTCCTGTATGCTGTTTGGATGATTATGACATGGATATCTGCAGTCCTGAGATTTCAACGTTCTTGAGATTAGAAAAGGAATTTATAGTAGTTGTCTTAGGGATTCTATTACTGCAACAAAACACCATGACCAAAAAGCAAGTTGGGGATGAAAGGGTTTATTCAGCTTACATTTCGACATTGTTGTTCATCACCAAAGGAAGTCAGGGCAGGAACTCAATCAGGGCAGGAACTTGGAGGCAGGAGCTGATGCAGAGGCCATGGAGGGCTGCTGCTTACTGGCTTGCTTCCCCTGTCTTGTTCAGCTTGCTTTCTTATAGAACCCAGGACCACCAGCCCAGGGATGACACCACCCACCATGGGCTAGGCCCTCCCTTATTGATCGCCAATTGAGGAAATGTCTTACAGCTGGATCCCATGGAGGCATTTCTTCAACTGAGGCTCTTTCCTCTCTGATGACTCAAGTTGACACACAAAACCAGCCAGTATTCTAATGTTAACAATCAGGTAGTATATATACTTAAAATTTAAGCATATAGATCTCATGTAAGGTGCTGTCAGCGACTACCTCCCTCATGGCTTAAATATCTTGAGAAATGGAGGGGGAAAGCAGAGATGAGTATTAGGAGGGACTCAGAGAGAAGATGAAGGGACTGTGGTTAGATATTTTAAGTGAGTGAGCCACTGGAGGCTGAGGGCTTCATCACAGCGAGGAGACCGCTGTCTTTCTTTGCATTTGTCGTCTGTCTCATTCAGTCTTCAAACCTATTGCCTGTCTTCTCACCCAGGCATCAGGCACTGGCCCTATTTTTTTTTTTTTTTAAGATTTATTTATTTATTTCATGTATGTGAATACACTGTTGCTGTCTTCATACACACCAGAAGAAGGCATCAGATCCCATTACAGATGGTTGTGAGCCACCATGTGGTTGCTGGGAATTGAACTCAGGACCTCTGGGAAAGCAGTCAATGCTTTTAACCACTGATCTATCTCTTCAGCCCTGGCACTGGCCCTATTTATTCCTGACCATTGTGGATTTGGTGTAAGGCTGCTCAGTTGTTGAGATGCTATATCAGGATGGATACATTGTAGACACACTTGGAATGTTGGCCTATTATGGTTTGGTATTTGTGACATTTTACTACTCTTTTTCTTTCTGAAATCTCTCTCTCTCTCTCTCTCTCTCACTCTTCCTGTGTGTGTCTCTTTCTCTGTCTCTTTCTCTCTGTGTGTCTCTGTCTCTGTCTCTCCATCTCTCTGTCTCTCTTTTAGACAAGGTCTCACTTATGTAGACCAAGTTGGCCAAGAACTCAAGAGTTCAGCTTGTCTCTGCCTCCCGAGTGCTGGGATCAAAGACACATCACCATGCCTAACTACTTTTTGAAATCTTTTACATAAAGATTCTAAGGTTATTTTGTCTAAAGTTCAGTTAATTAAACTTAATGGCTTTTGTTTTTGGATTTATGGTGCCTTTCTGTAACTCAGGTTGGCCTGGAACTCATAGAAATCCCCCTGCCTTAGTCTCTGCTATCTGGCGGAATTGTGATGTATTCTGAGCTTGAGGAGATGAATAGGACATAGCCACAGAATGCTAATCCTAGAAGTGTCAACCTTAAAAATTGTAAAAGTAATGTTGGTGCTATGATAGGCAGTGGTGGCACACATCTTTAATCTCAGCACTCAAGAGCAGGAGGATCTCTGAGTCTACAGAGCAAGTTCTAGGACAGCCAGGACTACACAGAAAAAACCAAACCAAACCAACCAACCAACCAACCAACCAACCAACCAAACATAATGTTAGACTTGGACTATATGGTTTGAGGATATTTATGGGCACATTTGAAACATACTGAAGTTGATGCATACAGGGACATTTTTTTCCTCCTGCTTTCTCTGATCAAGTTAAATTCTGAGGTCAGAAGACGACTTGTTTTTATGTTTTCTATGCATATATGACTTACTTGTTTGTTTGTTTGTTTGTTTGTTTTTCGAGACAGGGTTTCTCTGTATAGCCCTGGCTGTCCTGGAACTCACTCTGTAGACCAGGCTGGTCTTGAACTCAGAAATCCGCCTGCCTCTGCCTCCCAAGTGCTGGGATTAAAGGCGTGCACCACCACCGCCCGGCTGCATATATGACATTTAAAACATCGAAAACCTAGCATTGTTCTGAGTAATTTGCTCTTCAGCTAACCCTTGGTGGGCAGGGCCTACCACACTGATACAGCAGAGCTAGAAGTCATTCAGCAGCCAGTGGAGGGCCAGACAGCTAGTAAGAGCTGAGCCAGGGTTCACGGTCAGGCTGCATGTCTGGAACTATTCTATGCTGTCTCTTCACTGGCTCCTGCCACAAACCAGGCTCGATCATAATTGTCATCTGTTGTAGAGGTGGGGGAAGTGAGCAACACTCAAAATCGTTAACTCTTTCAGTGAAAAGTCTTTGAGAAGTTTTAGTTTCTGTCATTGATATGGCCACCTTACTCACTCCCCTTCTGAACATTTCTTGGATACTCATGGGCATGTTTCCTACTGATCAATGTTTGTGTTTCAATTTGGAAATTAAACTCTAGATGAACTAAGTGGCGCTGTTGGTGGTAGAATTACCTTGTCCTTTTGTTTGAAAGGCAAGACCATATCCCTTATGATTCTAGGAAGAGGAAGGCTTCTGCTTATAATGTTGGCAGAAGTGTGGTTCAAGTTGAAACATTTCATAAAAACTGTCTGGGATTCTAAACAGAGATTCCAGGAAGGCTGAGAGACTTCTGGACAGCAAGGTCAGTTCCAGGAGCAAAGAGATACACTCTCTATCAAGTTCTCTAATTCTAAGAATGTTTTCTTTCTTAAATCAAGTGTTAAAATCACAGAGCAGGAGCTGTGCTCTCAAAGTGGACTCTGTTGCTTTTTCGCTGTCTGGAAGCCAGCTCTCTTCTACCTGAGAGGGCTCAGGTGGGCATTTTCTAGCAGTTTTCTGGGCCTATTTTAAAAATTCTGAATAGGTCGCTGCTGGGAAGTGGACATAGGGCTCTATGCTTAAATAAAAATCTTGGTATTTGGTTTATCCCCTATATAAGGGTTGCTTGTATTCCCAACACATATCAGGAAGTATTTACAAAAAAATATATAACAATTTATTACCTTCCTGCATTGTTCTCTGCTAGTTTTTTATTTTTATTAGTATGTGCCTGCATGTATATATGTGCACTGAGTGCATACCTACTGACTATAGAAGCCAGAAGGGGTCAGATCCCTGGAACTAGAGTTATTGATGTTTGTGAACTGCCCTGTGGGTTCTGGGAATCAAAGCAAGTTCTGCTGACAGAGCAGGAGCTGTTCTTAACCATTGACAGATCTCTCTTCCCAATGTTCTTTATCAATAAAGAATGGCCCACGTGGATGGCCAGAGGTAGACCTCTTTCCATTAAAAAAAAAAATCAAAATCAAACCTCTCCATTTCATTTGGAGAAGTGACAGGTCTGAGGCCTTCCTGTAACAACATCCTGCCTGGATTCTGACTCTCTGGGGATGCAATAGGAGGAAGACTTGAAAAGTGTTCCTCTGAGATCCTTATGACTGCTTCTAGATGACACACCAGCTCTCTAACAGTGGTCCTGCCAAGCCTAGAGTCCCAACGGGAAAAGCAGAGTGGGTTATCTGCCATGCCAGGTCTTCAAGGAAGATGAAAACGGAGTCAGGGATGACTTTTCTGCACAGCACTCTCATCTGTAGCCTGAGGGTTTTTCATTTTATCAAGGCCCAGCTTGTGTGGCAACATCAGAAGGATGATAGCTAGGCATTTGTAAAGCTTAGCCACCTGAGCACCATTCTTGTTACTGCCAACTGTTTGTGAGATAGTGTCAAACCCATCTCTTTCCAGAGAAGGGAAGGGAGGATGGTGGGAGGGACTCTGTGTGAGGAGGACAGGGAGGGGGGTAGGGGGTGGAGGGGGCAGTGTTTC
>JADRCD010167746.1:0-11775 GCA_019843815.1 Montemys delectorum
CCCATTAATACAGAAGTAGAGGCTCATAGCCATCCATTGGACTAAGCACAGGGTCCCCAATGGAGGAGCTAGAGAAAGGACCCAAGGGGCTGAAGGGGTTTGCAACTCCATAGGGGGAACACCAATATGAACCAACCAGTACCCTCAGAGTTCCCAGGGATAAAACCACTAACCAAAGTGTACCCATGGTGATACTCATGGCTCCAGCTGCATATGTAGCAGAGGATGGCCTAGTTGGTCATCAATGGACCTTGGTCCTGTGAAGGCTCTATGCCCCAGTGTAGGGAAATGCTAGGGACAGGAAGCAGGAGAGGGTGGGTTGGTGAGCAGGGGCAGGGTGGAGGGAATAGGGATTTTTTTTTTTTAGGAGGGAAAACCAGGAAAGGGGATAACATTTGAAATGTAAATAAAGAAAATTTCTAATAAAAAATAAAAGAAGAGTTTGTCTTTGTTGCATCATGATTCAACATGATGCCATAATGGAGGATCACAGCTCTGTACAAAAGGTACAATCTGTGTGTACTACTTGCTTTGGTGTAGATCCACAAAAAATGTTACATACCCACTAGCAACACTGTTAAGTATTGAGTAGAAAAATAGCAATTACTTAGGAAAATAAGCCATAGCCATTCTTTCTAAAAATATATATAAACTTAAGCTTTCTTTCCTCATAAATAAGGTTGTAATAATCAACATGGTCTTATACTTAATGAATAGTAAAAAGACATCTAAGAGTTCTGATGACAACTTCCTTCCTTTAATTATTCTATAAATACAGTGGTTGCAATGAGTAAGCAGATGAAAAGGAAGCTAAAAAGAACACTGTGTTTTCTTAATCTTCCTTCCTGGCTTCCATTTACTTTTCTTTATTTTCCAGTTGGAAATGGTGATTTCCAAAGAATGTTCTGAAAGCCAGGAACAACGTATATTTGACCTACATAAGTTACAGATAAATTCAATTGCATGTGTGATTGTCTCAATTTCAGGCACAGGATTATCTTCCTCAGTTTTTAAACAAGCAAAACTCTGTGACTAGAGTCAAGAAAACAGCAGCATTTCACTTAATTTTGCAAATTTTAACAAATTTATAAAGTCTGATTGTTCATTTATATACTGATATAATGCTACAATTACAATTTCAATAGACGTGCTATATCCTAGAAGCTGAAATATGAACATATTCTTCTCATCCTTTATAGATATGTCTGTCCTGAAGTACTAAATACCATCCTTAATGATTTTTCTGCATGTAAAATTTCATAGGAATTATATATATCAATGGATAATACAGACTATTTCAACTCATGAGAGAAGAATTTGAGCCTGAAAGAGGACTCATAGACAAATATGAATTCATCTGAAAAATACTTGTTTGTACTAATGCTGTGTTTCTGATAATTTTATTTTTTTACATAATTGCAAGGTAGTATGAGTCATAGCTAAACATTAAAGAGTCAAGAAAGTATAAAACCACAGCTTCCAATGAGCACAGTAGTAAGTGTAAAATAAAACATGTTGTCACCATGAAAACCAAAGAGGAGACAAGTCTAATGGACATAACCCTAGTCCTGTGTTTACTTTAGTTTGAGTTGATCCAAAGTCAGCATCAAGGTATCAGCTTCAAAGTGTTTACTTAACCTAATTCAAAAGGCAATTTCTAGTTGTTCTATCTGTAACAACTTAATTTTGTCCTCATTTTAAAAAGTTTATTAAAATGCACCCTTAACAGAAAGTTAGTAAACAATAAGTATAGTGGTTATAACAGGTATCATCTGGTATGGAAGATACTTATTTTGTTTTATTTTCAGGCCTTGGAGCTTCTCTTTGAGCTAGATCCCAATTTGGGCCTGTCACTGGACTTCCTTTTCCTCAGTCACTTTTCCATTTTTGTCTCTGCAGTTCTTTCAGACAGAAACAATTCTGGGTCAGAGATTTTGACTGTGAGATTGTAACCCCATCTTTCACTTGATGCCCTGTCTTTCTGCTGGAGGTGAACTCTACAAGTCCCTTCTCTCCACTATAGGGCATTTCATCCAAGGTCCCTCCCTTTGAGTCCCAAGAGTCTCTCACCTCCCAGGTATCTGGTACTTTCCGGAGGTTCCCTAAAATCCTACCTCCCTAGGTTCCCTGTTTCTGCTGGTCCTCTAGGCTTCAGTCCTGTTCTTCCACCAAATGCCTGATCATGTTTCCCTCCCTCTCCTGTGATTGCTTTCTTTTCCCTCCCAAGTGGGATGGAAGCATCCTCATTTGGGCCCTTCAGCTTGTTAAACTTTTTGGGTTCTGTGGACTGTATCCTGGGTATTCTGTACTTTTTTGGCTAATATTCACTTATTAGTGAGTACATACCTTGCATCTGTTTTTGGATCTGAATAATCTCACTCAGGATGATATTTTCTAGTTCCATCCATTTGCCTGAAAAGCTGAGGATATCCTCATTCTTAACATCTGAGTAGTATTCCATTGTGTAAATGAACCACTTTTTCTGTATCCATTCTTCTATTGTGGGACATCTGGATTGTTTCCAGCTTCTGGATGTCACATACAAGTCTAATACGAACATAGTGGAACATCTGTATTTGTGGCATGGTGGGGCATCTTTTGGATATATGCCTAAGAGTGGTAGAGCAGCGTCTTCAAGTTGATCTATTACTGAGGAACCTCCAGATTGATTTCCAGAGTGGTTATACCAGTTTGCAATCCCACCAGAAATGGAGGAGTATTCCTCTTTCTCCCTATGCTCACTAACATGTGTTGTCACCTGAGGTTTTGATCTTAGCTATTGTGATTAGTGTAAGATGAAATCTCAGGGTCGTTTTGATTTGCATTTCTCTGATCACTAAGGACTTTGAACATTTTTTTAGGTGCTTCACACCCATTCAAGATTCCTCATTTGTGAATTCTTGGTTTAGTTCTGTACCCCATTTTTTGATTGGGTTGGTTGGGTTTTTTTGGTAGTTAGCTACTGGAGTTCTGTGGAAATTTGCCCCTGTGCCAGTGAGTTCAAGGCTCTTTCCCATATTCTCTTGCATGTGATTCATTGTATCTGGTTTTATGTAGAATCTTTGATCCACTTGACTTTGTGTAAGGTGACAAATATGGGTGTATTTTTATTTTACTACATACAGACAGAGAGTTAGAACACCATTATTTAATGAAGATGCTTTCTTTTCTCCATTGTAAATTTTTGGCTTTTATTTTTGTCAAAGATCAAGTGTCCATAAATGTGGATTTATTTCTGGGTTTTCAGTTCTTTCCACTGATCAATGTTTCTCTCTCTGTACCAATACAATGCAGGATTTTTTTTTTTTTTTTTTTTTTTTTTTTTTTTAGCACTATTGCTCTATTGTATAGCTTGGGATTAGGGATGGTGATTCCCACAGCAGTTCTTTTATTTTTTTTTTTATTAATTAGATATTTTCTTTATTTACATTTTAAATGATATCTCCTTTCGCAGTTTCCACTCAAAAAACAAAAACCCCTGTTTCCCCCCCCCACTCCCACTGCTCACCCACTCACCCTCTCCCACTTCCTGGCCATGGAATTTGCCTACACTGGGGCATAGAACCTTCACAGAACTAAGGGCCTATCCTCCCATTAATGACCGAATAGGCTATCCTCTACTACATATGCAGCTGAATCCATGAGTCCCACCATATGTACTCTTTGGTTGTTGATTTAGTCCCTGGGAGTTCTGAGGGTACTAGTTAGTTCATATTGTTGTTCATCCTAAGGGGCTCCAAATCCTTCAGCTCCTTGGGTCCTTTCTCTAGTTCCTTCATTGGGGACTCTGTACGCAGTCCAATAGATGGCTGTGTACCTCTACTTCTGCATTAGTCAGCCACTGTCAGAGCCTCTCAGGAGACAGGTATATCAGGCCCCTGTCAGCCAGCACTTGCTGGCCTCGACAATAGAGTCTGAGTTTGCTGATTAAATATGGGAAAGATTCCCAGGTGGAACAGTCTCTGGATTGTCCTTCCTTCGGTCTCTTCTCCATAGTTTGTCTCTGCAACTCCTTCCATGGGTATTTTCTTCCCCCCTCTAAAAAGGATCAAAGTATCCACACTTATGTCTTCCTTCTTCTTGAGTTTCTTGTGGTTTGTGGATTGTATTTTGGGTATTCTGAGCTTCTGAGCCAATATCCACTTATCAGAGAGTGCATAATATGTGTTTTCTTTTGTGACTGAGTTACCTCACTCAGGATGATACTCTCCAGATACATCCATTTCCCTAAGAATTTCATAAGTTCATTGTTTTTAATAGCTGAGTAAATGTACCACATTTTCTGTATCCATTTCTCTGTTGAGGGACATCTGGGTTCTTTCCAGCTTCTGGCTATTATAAATAAGACTGCTGTGAACATAGTGGAGCCTTTGTCCTTATTACATGTTGGAGCATCTTCTGGGTATATGCCTAGGAATGGTATAGCTAGGTTCTCAAGTGGTCCTATGTCCAATTTCCTGAGGAACTGCCAAATTGATCTCCAGAATGGTTGCTCCAGCTTGCAATCCCACCAGCAATGAAGGAGTGTTCCTCTTTCTCCACAACCTTGCCAGCATCTGTTGTCATCTGAGTTTTTGATCTTAGTCATTCTGACTAAATGTGAGGTGGAATCTCAGGGTTGTTTTGATTTGCATTTCTGTGATGACTAAGGATATTGAACATTTCATTAGGTGCTTCTCAGTCATTTGAGAATTCTTTCTTTAGCTCTGTACTCCATTTTTCAATAGGATTATTTGGTTCTCTGGAGTCTAACTTCTTGAGTTCTTTGCATATATTGGATATTAGCCCTCGATCAGTTATAGGATTGGTAAAGATCTTTTCCCAATTTGTTGGTTGCTATTTTGTCCTATTGACAGTGTCTTTTGCCTTACAGAAGCTTTGCAATTTTATGAGGTCCGATTTGTTGATTCTTGATCTTAGAGCATAAGCTATTGGTGTTCTGTTCAGGAAATTTTCCCCAGTGCCTATGTGCTCGAGGCTCTTCCCTACTTTCTTTTCTATTAGTTTCAGTGTAGCTGGTTTTATGTGGAGGTCGTTGATCCACTTGAACTTGAGCTTTGTACAAGGAGATAGGAATTGATCAATGCCGCAGACCAACCAATCTGGGCCTCCCTCAACCCTTGGGAGAAATGGGGTCCTAGTCAGGTCGACGAGATGTAGGCGAAGAGTGACAAACAAAGCCAACACAAGGGTGTGTGAATCTGAATGTCTTTCTTAAAAATGGCATCAGACTTTTACAGTCATTGCAAAAGAGAAATGATAAATCTGGCAGATTATTAATTAAGGTACATCTGTGGCTATCTAAAATACACTGGGTCTAAAACAGCAGCCATCTCCTCTGGACTGGTGCAGCACCCCCGGGCTCCAAGCACGCTCCTGTCAGAGTCCTGCGGGGCTTCGGGTGAGGCAGCCAGGAGGAAGGAGAAGGCTCGAATCTCGAATGCTGACCCTAGAATGCTGACCCAAGAATGCTGACTCTAGAATGCTGACTCTAGAATGCTGAATGCTCACCTGTTCAATCTCTTGAATCTCGACTGGTGCTGCACCCCCCAGGCCCAAGCACTCTAGGCCCCGGGGGGGGGGGTGTAGACTGCATGAATCTAACTCTTAGTCCATCTAAGTTCTAGTTTTAGTCCAAATGCTCAAGGCAGACTCCTCTATCTGGAATGCTGACTGCTGCACACTGTCTCACACACACACTCTCAGCTCAAGGTCCCACCCATCCTAGGTAAAACGCCCACTATGCTAATCTTAAGGGCTAGTAGAGACAAGTCTCTTGCTAATTCCTAGGAGTGGTTCAGCTGCAGTCCTTGAATGAAAATGAGGATTCTACTTTACCTTGCCCTGGGATAATTCTCCCATTCTGTAAGCTTCAATGCTGTATTTCCTTCCTTATTTCCCTAACAATGCCAGAGGCAATTAGTCTGGGTGGGTAACATTCTTTACTTTACAGAACTTCTAGGCCAGGTTTGCCTAGGGTGTTGGAACATTGGTAAAAGGTCAGAGAGAAATGTCCAATTTTTTCTCTAGCTGTCATATTTTGGTGGGCATCTAGCACAAGAGTACCGGGACATATCTGGGCTACTCCTGAGTTAGGGGGTAGGACAAGCGACAATGCAGGTGCAGGAGACTGGCTTTCTATAAGCTTATGCCTCAGATACTGTGGTCACGCAAGACCTGCGTGGCAGATCAATTTGCCTTCTACATGCTAACCAGCAGTTGAGCTAGCACTGTAGGGGCTGCTGGAAAACCCCACACTCAGGGCTCAGGAAGACGACGACGCCTAACACCACCAAGACACGTACTTGATGCAATCAGCAAGAGGGTTTTTTTTATTCAGCGCTGGGTGAGACTCATATCCCACGCAGGGGTAGAGGAGTCTGGCCCCAAGCAAGAATTTGAACAGATTTTTATACTCACACAGTTGCTGGGGGAAAAGGGGGAAACTAAGGCAGAGGAAAGTACTGGGTAGTCTCTGATAAGCACTCTAGCCACCTGGCAATTGTTTTGGCTCAGGTTGTTCTGATCTCTAAACTCTGGGGGCTGGTCTCCCATTCTTCTAAGCCCTGGGGGCTGGTCTCCCATTAAGGCCAAACTCTTACAGCACAGTTTGAAAATTTTAACCTCTCATTGTACGGTTTGGAAATTTTAACCTCTCAGCACCATTTATTGAAAATGCTGTCTTGCAAATTCGAGCATGAGTGAGAGGAGAGGATCTCAGCCTTGTGAGGATTCTGTGCCCCAGTGTAGGAGGATGCCAGGGCCAATAAGTGGGAGAGGGTGGAGAGACAAGCATGGGAAGGATGGAGGCAACAGGGGTTTGTTCTTGTTGTTTTTGTTTGTTTGTTTGTTTGTTTGTTTTTGGACGGGAAACTGGGAAAGGAGAAATTTACATGTAAATAAAGAAAATATCTAACAAAAAAAATTAAAAAAAAAAAAAAGAAAATGCTATCTTTTTCCTACTGGATGGTTTTAGCTCTTTTATCAAAGATCAAGTGACCATAGGTGTGTGGGTTCATTTCTGGATCTTCAATTCAATTCCATTGATCTACCTGCCTGTCACTGTACCAATACCATGCAGTTTTTATCACAGTTGCTCTGTAGTAAAGCTTAAGGTCAGGGATGGTGATTCCACTAGAGGTTCTTTTACTATTCAGAATAGTTTTGGCTATCCTGAGTTTTTTGTTATTACAGATAAATTTGCAAATTGCTCTTTACAAGTCTGTGAAGAATTAAGTTGGAATTTTGATGAGTATTGCATTGAATCTGTAGATTGCTTTTGCCAAGATGGCTATTTTTACTATATTAATCTTGCCAATCCATGAGCATGGGAGATCTTTCCATCTTCTGAGAACTCCTTCGATTTCTTTCTGAAGAGACTTGAAGTTCTTGCCATACAGATCTTTTACTTGCTTAGTTAGAGTCACACCAAGGTATTTTATATTGCTTGTGAATATTGTGAAGGGTGTTTTCCCCCCCTACTTTCTTTCTCAGCCTGTTTATCCTTTGTGTAGAGGAAGGCCACTGATTTGCTTAAGTTAATTTTGTATCCAATTGAACTTATTTATCAGTTTTGCTGAAGTTATTTATCAGATTTAGTTCTCTGGTGGAATTTTTGGCATCACGGAAGTATACAATCATATCATCTGCAAATAATGATAATTTGACTTCTTCCTTTTCAATTTGTATCCCTTTGATCTTTTTTTCTTGTCTAATTGCTCTAGCTAGGACATCAAGTACAATATTGAATAGGTAGGGAGAGAGTGGGCAGTCTTGCCCAGTCCCTGATTTTAGTGGTATTGCTTCAAGTTTCTCTCTATTTAGTTTAATGTTGGCTTCTGGTTTCCTGTATATTGCTTTTACTATGTTTAAGTATGGGCCTTGACTTCCTGATCTTTCCAAGACTTTATCATGAAGGGGTGTTGTATTTTGTTAAATACTTTCTCAGCATCTAGTGAGATAATCATATGGGTTTTTTTCTATGAGTTTGTTTATATAGTGAATTACTTTGATGGATTTCCATATATTGAAGCATCCCTGCATCCCTGGGATGAAGCCTACTTGATCATGGCGAATGATCGTTTTGATGTGTTCTTTGATTCAGTTTGCAAGAATTTTGTTGAGTATTTCTGCATCGATATTCATAAGGGAAATTGGTCTGAAATTTTCTTTCCTTGTTAGATCTTTGTGTGGTTTAGGTATAAGAGTAATTGTAGCTTCATGGAATGAATTGGGTAGAGTACCTTCAGTTTTTATTTTGTTGAATAATTTGAGGAGTATTGGTATTAAGTCTTCTTTGAAGGTTTGATAAAACTAAAACCATCTGGTCCTGGGCTTTTTTTGTTGGGAGACTATTAATGACTGTTTTTATTTCATTAGCAGATATGGGACTGTTTAGATCATTAATCTGATCTTGATTTAACTTTGGTACCTGGTATCTGTCTAGAAAATTGTCCATTTCATCCAGGTTTTTCAGTTTTGTTGAGTATAGGCTTTTGTAGTAGGCTCTAATGAGTTTTGGATTTCATCAGTTTCTGTTGTTATGTCTCCCTTTTCATTTCTGATTATGTTCATTAGAATACTGTTTCTGTGCCCTCTTGTTAGTCTGGCTAAGGGTTTATCTATTTTTTTGATTTTCTCAAAGAACCTGCTCCTGGTTTGGTGGGCTTTCTATTGTTTATGTTGTTACTGAGGAGCATATGGAAATTGAGAGTTTTGCTGGTTATAGTAGCCTGGACTGGCATTTGTGTTCTTGTAGGGTCTGTATGACATATGCCCAGGATCTTCTAGCTTTCATAGTCTCTGGTGAGAAGTCTGGTGTAATTCTGATAGGCATGCCTTTATATGTTACTTGACCTTTTTCCCTTACTGCTTATAATATTCTTTCTTTGTTTTGTGCATTTGGTGTTTTGACTATTATGTGACGGGAGGAATTTCTTTTCTGGTCCAGTCTATTTGGAGTTCTTTAGGCTTCTTGTATGTCCATGGGCATCACTTTCTTTAGGTTAGGGAAGTTTTCTTCTATAATTTTGTTGAAGATATTTATTGGCCCTTTAATTTGGGAATCTTTACTCTCTTCTATACCTTGGGTTTAGTCTTCTCATTGTGTCCTGGATTTCCTGGATGTTTTGGGTTAGGAGCTTTTTGCTTTTTGCACTTTCTTTGACTGTTGTGTTAATGTTTCCTATGGTATCTTCTGCCTCTGAGATTTTCTTTTCTATCTCTTGTATTCTGTTGGTGATGTTTGCATCCAT
Source organism: Montemys delectorum (assembly GCA_019843815.1). Taxonomy (NCBI): domain Eukaryota; kingdom Metazoa; phylum Chordata; class Mammalia; order Rodentia; family Muridae; genus Montemys; species Montemys delectorum. The sequence goes on from JADRCD010167746.1 coordinate 9,255, forward strand.
GACTCCTGATCTCTTTCCTAAGTTTTCTATCTCCGTGGTTGTCTCCCTTTGTGATTTCTTTATTGTTTCTCTATTCATTTTTAGAACCTGGATGGTTTTGTTCCTTTCTTTCACCTGTTTGATTGTGTTTTCCTGTAGTTCTTTAAGGGATTTCTGTGTTTCCTCTTTAAGGGCTTCTAGCTGTTTATCTGTGTTCTCCTATATTTCTTTAAAGGAGTTATTTATGTCCTTCTTAATGTCCTCTATCATCACCACAAGAAGTGATTTTGTATCTGAATCTTGCTTTTCCAGTGTGATGGTGTGTCCAGGTCTTGCTATGGTGGGAGACTGGGTTCTGATGATGCTAAGTAACCTTGGTTTCTGTTGCTTATGTTATGCTTGCCTCCATCCATCTGGTTATCTCTAGTGTTACCTGCCCTGGCTAAATCAGACTAGGTCCTGTTCTTCCTGTGATCCTGGTTATGTCAGAAGTCCTCAGAGTCAAGCTGTATTTATGATCTTGTGATTCTAGGATCCTGTGATCCTGGGCTTCCTCTGGGAATTATAGGAATTGTTGGAGACTTTGTGCCCAAGGTCTGCTCAGGGCACGAGCCTAGACAGACTGGAAGGAACCAGTGTCACTGATCTGGTGGAGTTCCTGTATGCCTGAGTCCTGCTGGTCCCAGTTATTACCAGTGTTCTGACAGATGTGTCTTCCTCACCTCTGATCCTTAGGATCCTGGGTGTGTTAGACTGCCTGGGAGTGGAGCTCCTCTGGGCATTGTGTCACTGCTTGCAGAATTTGAGCCCAAGATCTACTTAGGGCAGAGGCCCAAGCAGACAGGAAGTAACCAGTGCCACTGGGGTGGCAGAGTTCCTGGGTACCTGGGTTCCACTGTTCCCAGTTAGTGCTGGTGTTGGGACAGGTGAACATCTCCTGTATTTCTTTAAGGGAGTTACTTATGTCCTTCTTAAATTCCTCTGTCACCATCATGAGATATGAATTTTAGATCTAAATCTTGCTTTTCCGTTTTGTTGAGGTATCCAGGATTTGCTGTGGTGGGTGTCCTGTGTTCTGATGATGCCAAGTAGTCTTGGTTTCTGTTGGTAAGATTCTTGCATTTGCCTTTTGTCATCTGTTAATCTTTGGTGTTAGATGTTCTTGCTATCTCTGGCAGGAGCTTATTCCTCCTGCGGGTCTGTAAGCCTGTGTCAGCACTCCTGGGAGATCAGCTCTCCTCTGGTAAGACCCTTGCACAGAGGACTGTGGTTCAGCCCTCCCTTCTGGGTTCAGATGGTTGAATGAAGGACCCTGTCCTAGCTGCTCTACAGCTTCTGTGGCCTGTGCCTCCTTGCTGGTCCCGCCTTAGAAAATCACTAGAGAGAAAATGGCAATCTAGCCTGAGTCCAGGAGTCAGAGCACTCTCTAGAGACCAGCTCTCCTCTGGTGTGAAAGGTGCACAGAAGGGTGTGGAATAGGTATACCTCCTGGTTGTAGATGGAGGTAGAAAGGACCTTGTCCCAGCTGCTCTGTCACTTCTGCAGCCTGTGTCTTCATGCTGGTCCAGCCTTCAGTTCTTTTATTGTTAGCAATTGTTTTCTCTATCTTGTTTTTTTGTTTGTTTGTTTGTTTGTTTTTTGTTTTTTGGTTTGGTTTTTTTTTTTTTTTTTTTGCTTTCCAGATGACTTTGAGAATTTGTCTTTCCATGTCTTTGAAGAATTGTATTGGGATTTTGATAGGGATTGTGTTGAATCTGTAGATTGCCTTTGGTAGAATGGTCATTTTTACTATGTTAATTCTGCCAGTCCACGAGCATGAGAGATCTCTCCATCTTCGGAGACTTTTTGGGGTTGCTTATGGATACTATCATATCATCTGCAAATAGTCATAACATTATTTCTTCTTTGCCAAATTATATCCCTTAATCTCTTTTTGTTGTCTTATTGTTCTAGCTAGCACTTTGAGTACTATATTGAGTAGTTGTGGGGAGAGTGGGAATCCTTGTCTTCTTTCTGATTTTAGTGGGATTGCTTCAAGTATGTCTACATTTAATTTGATATTGGCTGTTGGTTCACATTAATTGCTTTTATTATGTTTAGATATGGGTCTTAAAATCCTGATCTCTCCAATACTTTTAACATGAAGGTTTGTTATATTTTTCAAATACTTTTAGATGATCATGTGATTTTTTTTTTCTTTGAGTTTGTTTATATGGTGGATTACAATAATTGAACTTTACATCCATGGAGTGAAGCCTACTTGGTTGTTGTGAATAAAGGTTTTGATATATTCTTGGATTTGGTTTGCAAGAATTTTATTGAGTATTTTTGCATTGATAATCATAAGCAAAATTGGTCTGAAGTTTTCTTTTTTTCCTTGGTCCTTATGTGGTTGGGTATCAGAATAATTGTGGCTTCATAGAATGAATTAGGTAGGGATTCTTTTGTTTCTATTGTGTGGAATAGTTTGAGGAATATTGGTGTTAGGTCTTCTTTGAATGCCTGGTAGAATTTGGCACTAGAGCCAGTTTTTTTTTTTTTT
>JADRCD010167749.1:0-18873 GCA_019843815.1 Montemys delectorum
ATCAACCCTTTCGTCCCCAACTTGCCCTTAGCTATGGTGTTTCATCACAGCGATGGCAATTATAACTAGGGCACGGATGCTGTATGCTCACTCACTATTGTAAGCCTAACCTGAGCTAGACCTTGTTTCAAAAACTTTATAATGCAAAACCATAAAACCCATAGAGCATAATATAGGTTAAGATTCAGATATGATAGGATCTGGTGATGACATTTTAGATGTGATACCAGCGAAAGGAAGAATTGATAAGATGAACGTTTTATCATTAAAATTGTTTGCTCTGTGAAAGCCATTGTCGTGAGAATCTCATACAACGTAATAGAGAAAATATTTGTAAAGATATGGCTGGTAAAAACCATCATCAACAACATACATAGGAATTTTAAGCAGCAATTAAGAAAGCTAATAAGGGCTGGAGAGATGGCTCAGTGGTTAAGAGCACTCCCTACTCTTCCAGAGGACTTGAGTTCAATTCCCAGAACACACATAGTGGCTCACAATTGTCTATAACTCCAGTTCCAGAGGATCTGTGCCTTCTTCTGGTCTCCACAGGTACCAGGCATGCATATGGTAGAGAGACTTACATGGAGGCAAAATACTCATACACACAAAATAAAATAATAAAATAAAACTTTTTGTAGGCATATGTTTTTACAACCTACTTTAATAAGGGTTCAACCTTCCCTCTAGCCCACCACCCAGCAGAGGTGATGGAAGGGACAGGTTATTAGGGTGTGGAGGAAGTGAGCCTGTGTGTCTATGCTATGGTCTGAATATGCTCAGCCCAGAGAGTGGCACTATTAAGGTGTGGCCTTGTTAGAGTAGGCGTGTCACTGTGGGTGTGGGCTTTAAGACCCTCATCCTAGCTGCCTGGAAGTCAGTCTTCCACTAGCGGCCTTCAGATGAAGGTGTAGAACTCTCAGCTCTGCCTGCACCATGCCTGCCTGGATGCTGCCATGCTCCCACCTTGATGATAATGGACTGACCCTCTGAACCCGTGAGCCAGCCCCACTTAAATGTTGTCCTTTATAGGACTTGCCTTGGTCATGGTGTCTGCTCACAGCAGTAAGACCCTGACTACGACAGTCTGCTTCACCAGAACACCCTCTCACCTGTGTGCCCCGAGAACCGTCATTTGACATCACTAACTTTCAAAGAAACCAGGAGTCTCCACTTCAACTCTTAAAGAAAAAAGCGGACAAATGGGGGGGGGGGGGGGGGGGAGGGAAGAAAAGACCAAAGTCTTTAACAGCTGTCTCACCAAAGAAGATATATAGATTCTGAGACGAACAGACTGTTGAATGCTCAGCCCTAAGTAAATGAACAATGATCTCTAATGAAATCCAGGAAGAGTGCCACTTATAAACGGCATTTAGTTTAGTTTATAGTAGTTATTCATCATGGCAGTTTAAATGTGACCATTCTAATTAATGAGGGAAAAGATGACTCATTCAATAAGCTGGGACTGGGACATCCCAAAAGAGAAAGAAAAGACTGAAGGCTTGATCTCATTTTAATTAGAAACTGAACAAACAATGACATTACAGAAGTGGAGACATTCACATGGGAGAGGTAAACTGATACACACTGAAGAAGTTCCAAGTTCAGTGGCTCTGAAGATTAAAGTCAGAGGTAGAAATGGGAAATCGCAATGTCGAGATAGATCCGCAATGGCGGATAGCACTGACTGCTCTTCCGAAGGTCCTGAGTTCAGATCCCAGCAACCACATGGTGGCTCACAACCACCGATAATGAGATCTGACGCCCTCTTCTGGTCTTTCTGAAGACAGCTACAGTGTGTTACACCAGAGCGAGGGGGGGCCAGAGCGAGAGGGGCCAGAGCTCAATTCCCAGCAGCCACAAGATGGTTCATGGCCATTGTACTCATACACATAAAATAAATAAATAAATCAAAAAAAAAAAAAGAAAAAAGAAAAAAGAAATGAGAGATCGCTTAAAAAGTCAGTTTAAAGCAGCCAAGGCCTGGGCCCATCCCCACACGGTACCTCCTCTCCCACTGCAGAGAATTCCTTAGCTCTATTTTAGGGGGGTGGGAGGAGCAAACTTAGCTTGCTGTCTGTCTCCCAGTTTACCTATTTATCTAGCAATCCATTTACTTGTTTATTTTTACTTGATGTGTATGAGTAGCTTGCCTACATGTGTATCTTTGTACTATATGCACCAGTGCCATGGGGGCCATAAGAGAAAGCCAGATTCCCTGGAACTGAAGTTTCAGATGGTTGTAAGCCCCCATGTGGGTGCTGGGAATCAAACACTGGTCCTCTGGATGAGCAGCCATTTTTCTTAAGGGCCAAGTAATCTCTCCAGCACTCTTATTTGTTTCCAAGACAAAGTCTCATATGTCCTAGGCTAGCCCTCAACTCACTCTGTAGTCCAGGATGTCTTTTAAGTCCTGAACTTCCTTTTTTCCTCTCCCAGGTGTTATGATTACAGACATCCACCACAGCACCATGTTTGTATTTATCTTTTATTGTGGAGGTTGGGGTGTGTGCATGGGGTTTGGGTGTATGCATGTTCATATTCAAGTTTGGATCCGAGAGCGCGCGCGCGCATGCGTATGTGAAAGAGAGAGAGAGAGAGAGAGAGAGAGAGAGAGAGAGAGAGAGAATATGTGGGGACATGAAAGCGATAACATGAATTGTTCTTGAGCATTCTCCCATTTTATTGTTTGCTTGTTTGTTTGTTCTGAGACAGAGTCTCACTGTGTGACCCTAGCTGGCCTGGAACTCACAGAGATCTGCCTCCTGAGTGCTACAATTAAAGGCATGCAACACTCCCAGATCATTTCCCTCTGTTATTTGTTTGCCTTGTTGCTTTTTGAGATAAGGTCTCACTGTATAGTTCTAGGTGCCTGGGGACCCCCTCTGTAGACCTGGCTGGGCTAGAAATCACAAAGATTGGAGCGTTTCTGCCTTCCCTAGGGCTGGGACTAAAGGTGTTTGCTATGCAGCTCTGGCTGACCTGAAACCCAGGCTGGCCTGCAACGTGGGCCAACTCTTCTACCTCAGCCTGCCTAGGGTTGAGACTGCAGGCTAGGGCTATCAAACTGAGCAACACCAAAGATGTCTCAGGTCATCGGGGACTACCGAGGCTAAGGGCGACCGCTCTGAAATAAGCAAGCAAGCAAACAAACAAACAAAAAGAATATTTACTTATTAAGACCCCTCAGCCCTCTTCCCCTGCTCAGTTCCCACAATGTGGATGCCCCTCCCTTTCAAGCAGTGAGGGCTTTTATTCAGCTGCATGCATACAGGAAAGACCTCAGGAAGGCGGCAATTACAAGGAAAGTCTAACGTTAAAAAGGATGGTTTGGCTGGGCATGGTGATGCACGCCTTTAATCCCAGCACTTGGGAGATAGAGGCAGGCAGATTTCTGAGTTCGAGGCCAGCCTGGTCTACAGAGTGAGTTTCAGGACAGCCAGAGCTATACAGAGAAACCCTGTCTCAAAAAAAAACAAAAATAAACAAAAAAACAAAAACCAACCAAACAAAAAAAGATGGTTTGGCTGTGTTAATAAGGACAAAACAGACTAAGGCAAAAGGCACTGTAGGGACAGAAAGGGATAACTTTTAATTAAAAAAATAGTTATTGAAATATAAAATGTAATTTACTAAAAGCCAGGCCCGGTGCTATGATGACCTATAATCCCAGCTACTTGGCAGAAGCTGAGGGAGGAAGATCAAAGGTTTAAGGCCTGCTGGGGCTAAAGAGTGAGATCAAGGGCAGTCTGGGCAATTTGGACAGACTCTGACTAGAAATACAAAGTAAAAGCAAGCTGGGAGTACAGTCCCGCAGTAGAGTGCCACCTGTGGTGGTGCGTGTCTTTGATCATGCACCAGGGAGGCAGAGACAGGTAGATCTCTCAGAGTTCAGTCTGATCTGACACTAAGTTCTGGGACAGCCAGGGCTACATAGAGAAACCCTGCCATGAAAAATAAAATTTAAAAAGTAAGGAAGGAAGGAAAGAAACACAAGGCCTGAGGTCCAACCTTTAGAACTACTTTCAAAATACTTTTTAATTCTCTAAAAATAGTAACACAGTTCCAACCATATTCAGACTACAGGAATCACCCAGGCCTGTTGGCACACACCTTTATTCCTAGACCTCTGGAGGTGGAGGCAGAAGGATCAAAGCACAAGGTTATCCTTGGCTACAGGGAGCCAGCCTGAGATACATAGCATTCTGCCCCTAATGAATAAATAAACACATATTTAAGGCTGACAAATCTACTATGCTTTCGGAAGACTTTTTTTCAACACCGCTTTCTCTGTGAGTGGTGACCGAAACAGCATCAATCATTAAAGACACAGGATGTTTGAACATCAAAATCACCACATTTTCATAATGGACAGATAACAATTTTGCATCCCATGATATACAAATTTTTCTCACACACATATTCTATCAAGTGAATAACACATTTAAATCAAATGTAATTATAAAAAGTATGCTGTGGTAACAAGACACCACAGGAACGGTTAATTTTAAATCTCTACAGTTATGAAATAAATTTGCTTTTAATTTTTTTTTTTTAAAATCCGTGGTGTTGGAAACTGAACTCAAAGTTTTGTCTATACCTGGGTTGCAGTCTACCACTGTATGACACCCCTACCCTGAGCAAATTGTTTAAATAACCTATGAGCCCAAAAAGAAACCACAAAAAGAAAGACCAAAGATTAAAAGAATACTATTTTGTTTGTTTGTTTGTTTTTTGTTTTTCGAGACAGGGTTTCTCTGTGTAACCCTGACTGTCCTGGAACTCACTCTGTAGACCAGGCTGGCCTCAAAGTCAGAAATCCACCTGCCTCTGCCGCCTGAGTGCTGGGATTAAAGGCGTGCACCACCACGCCCGGCCAAGAATACTGCTTTTTAAGTGGAAAGTGAAAAGACAACAAATGGAAGAAAAATTGCAGTAAAATCGACAAAGAACATGTCCACGTTCCATAAGAAAACTGCCGGACAACTCACTAACCAATGGGCAAACCCCAAGGAATAACCACTCCATCAACCGAACAAGGACGGTTAGCGATTGGCCCCTCAGTTGCCTACTTCATCACAATAAACACCAACTCACAAGTTAGTTAGCAGCTCAAAGCCCAAATGTTTGCATATTCAAGAAGGGTTTTGTTTTGCTGTGAAGTGATCTTGCTATGCTGCCTGGGCTGGTTTTGAGTTCAAAGGTTAAAGGGAACTCCTTGCTTCTGCAACAGGAAGCCCCCCTACCTCTAACCCCAGTGTTTTAAATGCTACTCAAGTAAGCAGATATTTAGCTACTCGGCTGAGTTTGTCTGCAGCTTCTAAACCTGTCACAAAGCCTGCTGCTTACAGACCACGTAAGTCCTGCAGCTGTGCAATTCCTGGCTTACTAACTCTCCACCACTAGATTCTAATCTAAACTACACTAATCATGCCACACTCACCTGCAGCACTCTTTCCTTTTATCCAGCTTCACAGCAAGTCAAGCTGCCTATGGAGAGTCTCTCTCAATCTGTAACCTGCTCCCTGGTACCAGGACTCAAGGAAAGAAAAGCTAGATCCCAGACCAGACACTGCTGAAGTTGTGCTCACATGCGGCCCTCTCCAATCTCGTGGTTGGTTCCAGGATCCCTGCTGCTATGGGAGAGACGGACACCCTGCCGAGAGCCTGCCTGAGTCTGTAATCAGACCCTCCAGGTGCCTGGATTCCAGGGGAATGCCTCTTTTCTTCAGACTTCTGGGACATCAGAGGGCTGCTGGTGGCAACGAATCTTCCACTTGTATAATGGTAAGTCTTAACTAAATATGTCCCTACCCCACACCCTCTGAGTGGTACGTTACCCAGGAAATCCCTCCCTTCCTCCTGATGCCCAGGAATCAGAGACAGCTTCACTCTTTAAAACAGACTTTTGCCTTCCTTTGAGACCTATAGAAAGCAATCCTCCACTCTGCCATGGGATCCCAAACTCTCATCAGATCCCCAGCTGTGTTGCTGTCTGTCTGTCTGTCCACAACATTAATAACTCCTCTAGTTAGTCTAATTACCCAAAAGGGAAAAAAAAAATTTCGCCCATAGACTGCTGAATACTATGAAGGTAATGGCTCTCTCCTGAAGTTTCTCTTCTTTCCTTAGTTTTGGGAGTTTGCCTCTCCTCTTTCTGGATCTCATGTTGGAAGGAAGGGGCCTCGGAAATATGCAAAACTGGTCCAAGTAAAGCTTTTCTGTTCTACAGCCATCTCCATGTCCTATCTTCTTGCTTAGCCCTGGAATCCATTTCACAGCAGAAGATTGCCAACAACCTACCCTAAGTGGAAAAGACATTTAAGGGAAGACCAGTAAGGCCCAGATGGGGTTCCATCCAACACCTGTGGGTGCTCTCCCTCAACCCCAACATGAAAATTTCTGACAGCCGGCAATGCTGACAGCTGTTGAAGTGGATGCAAAAGGAAAGCAGGTGATCACCATAGCAACCAGGAAAAAGGAACGCTTTCTTATAAGAGTCTTCACACAGCAGTAGAGGTAGAGGCCCGCCCACATTCTTGTTAACTTTTGTCGTCTCTCAGCAGGCTTGTGATTCTTTCCCACCATGGTTGACAGTTCTTCCTTGATTGGTCCTTTTTTTTTTTTCATGTTATTTGTATACCCACACTCAGTTGGGTAAATAGGGCCCAGTTGGCACCCTATATATTACATGCACAGCCAGAACCACCACAGACTTGTAGAAGAAGGCAAGGAAGGGTTCAGGGTCCAGGGGCTGGCCCCAAGGTGCTCCTGCTCTTTTCATAGGGTAAAGACTGTCTTCATGACTCCCTAGGACGGACTTGCTACAGACTCCATGTGCCTAAGGCTTCTGCCACCTGAGGCTTCCGCTTTGAGCAGGGTGCTTGCTCAAGCCAGCCCCACTCATTCCTGCCTCAGACTTCAGTACTGGGCACTTCAGCTCCAAAGGGGAGTTTGCCTCTACTGCTGCTCTAGACAGAAGCTGTGCCTACTGTTCCCATTCTCCTATTGATGATCTGAACACTTGTTCTGCAAGGCAGGGCTCTTGGTTGGGACCCCAGAGCCCTCTGATAGCCTTCTCGGGGCTCTAATGGTTCTCTACCAGAACCCTGCTGGTCTGAGAGGCTAAACCTGTTCATTCTACTCAAGTCCCACGTGGCAATGTTTTAAAGCTGTTTTGCTTCACTTAAGGTTGTTGATCCCAAATCAACAGTAAAGTACCTCCTGTCTGACCACTGTATTCTTGGAGGAGGGTGTGAAAAGAACCTCACTGGAAACAGGAGATGTTCTCTAACACCTTCCTATTTCACTAACAAAGGTTAAGATCGGAGATATTAGAGAAGACACAAACAGCAGCTGGTATGTGTTCTATGATGGTTTCTGTGGAGACTTAAACAAAAATCTGTTCACTCCAGAGAGGGATGAATGACAGGCTAAAGTAATGATTCCACCAAAGTCCAACCTGATAAACCAATGAGTTAACTGGGGTTACTTATAGGAGTAACAAATCACTCAAAAGTTCCTCCAGCACAGGCAACAGTCAGAGCAGCCTGTTGTGTCTCTTTTCTCTCCTAAGCAATCTATTACTGCCTATGTAACTGCAGGGAAGGACTTATGAATCTTGTAAGTTTCAGGAGCTTCCTGAGTCTTACCTGAGTCCTTTTTTCCAATTTTTTTTTTTTTTCTGAGACAGGGTTTCTCTGTGTAGCCCTGGTTTTCCTGGAACTCACTCTGTAGACCATGATAGCCTTGAACTCAGAGATCTGCCTGCCACTGTCTTCCAAGTGCTGAGACTAAAGATGCACCTCACCACATTGGGCTTACTCCCTGAGTCTTTACAAGAGGAGGAAATTGCTACACAATATGGTATAAACATTTTCTATAAAAAAAAAAAATCAATGCTGTGCTACAAAATGGAGCATTAACATACCAAAGACCCATCAGTTTTGCATCTAGATAAAAATATCCAAGAAAATTTTATCCAGTGGCACCAGAAGATAGTGATCATCATCACATCTGGAAATAGAAGATTGAAATTATGTTTAAATAGTTAGAGAAGAGACACATAAATTAACATACATAATGAATTATTCTCTAGCAGGGAAATTGTGCAATATGCAACTTACTCAAGTTGCATTATAAGAGATGACACTTAACAAGTTTCTGAAAATAAAAGCCCCAGGAAATATATGCACAATTAATAAAAATTTGTTGCTTACTAATAACACGTGAAGAAAAATGAAAGCAACATAGTAGATGTGTAAATGCAAATTCATGATGGGAGATACTACTGAGGTAAAGGCAACAGTAGAAGATTGGGACCACTTACAAAGTGAGGAACAGCTCATTGGAAATATTTTAGTTCTTCTGGTGGGTGTCATGTTGTAGATGTGTTGGTTTATTTGATGAGTATGGGTGTTTTGCATGCACTATGTTTGCAGATCATATGTGTGCAATGCCAGTGGGGGCCAGAAGAGGGCTCATAGGAATCTCTGGAATAGTTGTTACAAATGGTTTTGACATGTAGGTGCTGAGAATCAACAGTGAGGCTTCTGGAAGAACAGCCGTTGCTCTTAGCCCCTGAGCCATCAATCCAGACCCCATTCTGTTGCTTTTTCCTGCACCAAATTAATTAAAGCAGATCTTCAGAAGTCTACTGGCTACAGAACTTTGACAACCAGTTCTGTGGCCTTTGGGTCCACTTGAAAAAGAAGATTGTATCTACACATATTCTCTTGGGTCTTCCAACCAAACCACATTATGGAGAACTGGGGAGTAGAATCAAGGCCCTGAGAAAAACTGCAGTACCCTGACACCAAGTACCTAGCTCCCACCATGCACACAAAAATGTCCTCCTCAGATGGTAAAAAAAGAAAAAAAAGAAAAAAAAAAAAGAAATTGAGAGAGAAGGAGCCACAAACCCCTCATTTTCCAAGGGCTCAAACAAAAGAGGGATGCATCACATGGGCCTCCCTCCCACGCCGGCGCGCCAGTGATGTCACCAATCTGCGCCCTAGCCATTGATTCCTGACTGAAGGTGGAGGACTGCGCGTTGGGACCAGCCGGGAAGGTCCGGCGCAGCCTTGGGCTCACGAGTGGGCAGCGTCCTAGGAGTCACGCGCGGGTAAGAGGCTCCTCGTCCCACAAGGGCCGCCGCCTCCGCAGCCTGCAGCGCTGGGAAAGGAGACGCGGGGAGCGGTGGTGGAGGCGGCGGTTGCGGCGGGGCTGCGCGGATGCTGGGGTGCTCGGGCCGGCGGGAGCCGCTGGGTACCCGCGGCCCTCCCGCCGAGAATGCCCTTCCCCGCAGATGCGCGGCCCGGGAGCCTGGCCCCGGGTGCCAACCCCGCGCCCTGGCGTGGCTGGCACGGAGCCACGGAGGTGCCCGCCGTGGGTTCCCACGCGGGGTCGCGGGCACGGCGCTCAGCCTCGAGCTGGCCCTGAAGCAGGAGGCCTTGTTGCGTCACCTGCCTTTCCTTGGTCTGTTTGGCTCGGTTCTTGAGCCCTGCGGGAGGGTAAGGCGTTCTGCATCGGTATCCGAGTCCGGGAAAACTCGGCGATGGGCTTTCGAACGCGTAGGGGGCAAGGGCAATCGTACAATCAGCCGAGGGGGGCTGTGTCTAAACGGCTGCAGGAGGGCACCGGCACACTGGCACACTCGAGGCCTCCGAAGCTGGCTGCAGGAGACGGAGGACAGGTTGCTAGAGCTGGTCATTAGGGACGGAGAATGCAGGAACGTCAAATTGTGGACAGCTGAATGACGATGCCAACTTAATTTCTCTAGGAAAGAGGTCTTGTTCCCATCGTTTTAAAGACCCTGAAAAACATCCATGTTATTTACAGTTGAATGCTTGCTGTATGGGAGGCAGAGAAGGACACTGAGGCGGGCATAAACGGTAGAATCAGGTCCACTGTTTTTCAGCAATGTGACTTTGCTCTCCTGTCTTCTTGCGCTTATCTACAAAATGAAGATAATTATGCCTCCCTTGAGGGGCTGTAAGAATTTAAAGTGGCTAGCAGTGATTAGGGGCTGGCACGCAGACATTGCTGCTGCTGCTGCTTCTCATCGGTGGTGTAGCTTCAGAGGCGGGAGAGATTTGTGCTATTTTGGGTATCTGCTATCCTGCCGCTGTTGTTTCCCTGCCGTAGACTGCATAAAATTCTAGAGCTGAAAGGAGACTAAGACTTCAATTTATTGTACTAATCATACCTTCTCCTTTTTGAACATTTGTTCCTGATACTGTGTCGGGGACTTCACGTACACTAATTTATTTAACCCTGCCAACAACCTAGTGCTGTAAGTACTGGTCCCATTTTACAGATGGCACAAGGTAAGTCTTGGCGAGGGTCCTAATACTGTCACAGAGCTAGAGCTTGAAGCCAAACCATCAGGCTACGTATGCCGCTTGGGTCTTAATCTTTCTCAGTGCTAGGGTCCTGGCCATGTGAAGGTATGGGCAGTAGGGGGATGGGGCATCATTTCCTGTGAGAATAGCATCTCATTGTTGAAATGGTTTGTCGTCTCTTATTTTACAAATTACCTAGTATTGTTCAGCCAGCTGTGAGCCAATATTTAGCCTTTTTGATGGGAGCAGAGGGGAAGGTGCCTGGGCTTGGGCTTATATCCCACCCTGGAATCCTGTGCAGACAGTAGGTATCTGTTGATAGCTTGTAGAAGAAAGAAAAAGAAACCCTGAGGCACTGTTACTCTTGCCAGCAGGAGGCCAATGCTTCTTCCCCTTAAGCTGCTATTTTTATGCTTCACACACTGTCACATAGCATCTTACTGATTCATAGACTTAAAGATTTGAAATTCCCTTTTAGACCAAGGTTGGCATTATTATCTGTGACAAACTGATTAGCGTTTGGAAGTTTGCAAACAGCAAAATCTGAGCTTTGGGGCTTTTGCAGTGATCTCTTGAGCTACAGCGATTCGATTTGCTGCGACATCTGGTAGACCTGGCCTTACTGGGCACAGCTGCTTTGAAAGCTTTTGTGTTTTCTCGAAAGCACCAGGGGACTGTTTGGATTGAAATAGTAAGTTTTTCTAAAATTTAAGTGTTTAGGAAAGATCTGTGACTGATGTTGTGTGCCTTTTGCACAAGCTAGAGTCATCTGAGAGGAAGGAGCGTCAGTTGAGAAATGTCTCCATAAAATCATCTGTAGGCAGGCCCATGGGGTATTTTCCTAATCAGTGATTGATGGGGAGGGTCTAGTCCATTGTGGGTGGTGCCATCCCTGGGCCGGTAGTCTTAGGTTCAATAAGAAAGCAAGCTGAGCAAGCCACAAGGAGCAAGCCAATATGCAGCACTCCTCCATGGCTTCTGCATCAGCTCCTGCCTCCAGATTTCTGCCTGAGTTCCTACCCTGAATTCCTTCAATGATGAACTGTGATGTGGAAATGTAAGCAAAATAAACCCTTGCCTCCCCAAGGAGCTTTTGGTCATGGTGTTTCATTGCAGCAATGCTGACCCTAACTAAGACAGATGCACATTAATGTGGGAATGGAACTAGCTTTAAATTATTCTTGGTGCTTTATATTAATTTTTTTGAGGTCCTGGGGATTGAGCCTGGGCCCTCACACATGCTAGGCACTCACTCCATCACTGACCTGTATCCCTTGCTTCTTTACCTTGTCATCTGAGAAAGGGTGTCTAATTTGCTCCTGCTGGCCTTGAACTCACAATCTTCTTGCCTTAGCCCTCTTGATAGTAGCTGGGATCACAGGCCTGTGCTTCAAAGGCCAGCTTTCCTTATGTTTTAAAGCAGCTATTGTGCGCCATTTCTGCCTCTAATCTATAGTTCTGTGTAGTAGGCTGTCGGGCTTATATAGCTCATCCATTTTAGACTGTGCTTTAGACACATATCCTTTTGTTCCTGAACCCAAGGAGCTCAGATGATTTCTCCATACTTTCACAAATGCCTGAAGTCTGCCTCTTTTCACTAGCTTTATCAGATCTGGGAGAGACCTCTGGCATCTGTCCTCCCTTGCGGTCTGAACCCTTCCTTGCACAGAAAGTGAAGTTCTCTCCCTGAAAGAGAACATATTACTCTAGCTGTAAATTTCAGGAACCCCGTGTAAGCTCCTTGATTGCTTCAGTTGGAAGCCCAAGGGAGAGCTTCAGGCATGGCTAGCTCTTGGGGCTGAAATGATGTCATAAAGACCCTCTGGGCCTTGTCTTTCTCTGCACCTTTTTTTGGTTTGTTTCTTTTTGTTTTCCTATACACTAAAAAACTGAGGCTACTGACTGCCCTAAGTCATGACTTCCTGGCTAGCTGTCTTCTAGCAGGGCAGACTACTCAGTGTGGACAGAAGAGGAGGGGTTCTGTGGCTGGACCGGCTGTCTCCTGGGATGGCAGTGCACACCCATTCTCTGTAACCGTGGAGGAGGCAGAAGCAGCTGGTACCTGTTGTGGGCACCACGTGTTTACAAGTATGTTCTCCTCTTGCACATTTAAGGACCTTCTACAAGAGCCTTTGACTCGGAAGGAATCTGTCTGGTTTTGCTTGCTCACCGTAAAATGGTTTTCAGTGGTAGCAACTGTCAAATGCTTCTCATCCAGTCTATGCATTCACACCTGCTCTTGGCTTGGCCTTCCTGACCGATCCCTCTGCCTGTTCAGAGAAGGTGTCCTTGAGTGGATCAGGCACCTCTTTCCTGTGATGGTTAGCTTTAACTGTCAGCTCAACCTAGAGTTAACTGGGAAGAGTGTCTCAGTGAGGTGCTGCCTACATTGGGTTAGCCTGTGGACGAGTTGGAGAGGGACTGTCTTAATTAAACCTGTTCACATAGGAAGACCCAGCCTGCACCATTCCTGAGGCAGGGGCTCTAGTAAGAATGGAGAAATCTGGCAGAATTCAAGCGAGTGAGTGATGCATTCATCCCTCTGACTCTTGATGATGGATGTAATGTGACTAGCTGATTGAAATTCCTGCCTTTGCCTCTCCCAGGATGATGATCCATGCTCTAGACTTTTAAGCTCTAGTAAGCCTCCCCTGGGTGGCTTCACGTCAAGGTGTTTTATCACAGCAAAAATGAGGCTTGAACACAGCAGGTTATATTTCTGGGTTTATTTTGGTTTTTGGTTTGTCTTCTGAGACAGGGTTTCTCTGCATACTCGGGGCTGTTCTAGAACTTATTCTGTAGACCAGGCTGGCCTCAAACTCAAAGATCTGCCTGCCTCTTCTTCCCAAGTGCTGGGACCAAGAGCGTGCACCACCACTATCCAGCTTGTTCTTATTTTTTGAAGCAGGGTCTTAAAATGAAGCACAAGGTAACCTGGAATTCAATGAAGACCCAGCTGGCCTGGAGTTCACAAAGATCCTCCTGTCTTAGTCTCCTGAGTGCTAGGATGACATGTGCACCACCATGCCCCATTCTTGCTTCTGCTTACTGCACTGTTCTGTGTGGACAGAGCACTGAAGAAAGGGCTTGTGCTGTACATCTCTCTCGTCTTAGCTTTGTCTGCCTTGTAGACTGATCACCACCCTGCGTTGCGTCTTTGCTTGTTTTCACTAGTCTCATTGGTGAAAGCAGGGGAAGGAGCTCCTTGTTTTCCCTGGGGCTCGGGTAGCAGTTGGCATCGAGCAGGTACCCAGTGAGAAAATGCTGCTATGTTAGGGAGGTGCCAGTGTGTAGACAGATCATTTTACTATAAAGGTCTGAAACTTCATTCCTATCAGACATCTCAGGAAGGCAGACCCTCCATGCATGTGTAGGTTTGTCCTGTAGATGGCAGGCCTATGGAGAAGCCAACTGGGAATTCTTCCCTGCCTTTCAGAACATCACTGCTATTTGAGAAAGAGTCTGTCTTGCCCTGTTAACCAGGCTGGCCTCGAACTCAAGTAATTCTCCTGCCTCAGCCTCTCAAGTTACTGGGACCACAGGTGGCATTACCTCACTTGGCTCCTTTCTGAACTTTGATAGGGTGTGTTACAGTTTTGTTTCTATCTCAAGGTCTTTTTCCCCTCCTTGGGATATTAATTTTAAATATTTCCTCTAGTACCTAAAATGTGCCAGGCACTGTTTTAGTCCTTGAATTACAAAATAAATAAATAGATCACACCAACTTATTCTCAAACTGCATCAAATTCTCAGACTGAGCTTTAGGGGCCAGTGTCGTGAACTTGGAAGTATCTTGTCTTTTTAAATACCAAAGCACCCTTCTCTTCCAAGAGAAGAGGAGGAAAGAAGGGTCTCCGTTTAAAAAACTATAGATCGGGGGCTAGAGAGATGGCTCAGCAGTTCAGAGTGCTACTAATCTTCCTGAGGACCCGGGTTCAATTCCCACCACCCATAGGGCAGCTCACAATCCTCCGTAAATATAGTTCCAGGAGATCTGATGCCCTCATCTGGTCTCTCTGCAGGCACCGTATGCTCATGGTGCACATACATGCATACAGGCGAGACACTCACATAAGAGAAAAATAATAAAGGAGACTTCATCTAGTTCATGTCAGCCTTCAGAAATGGCTTCCAGGAGCAGCCTGCTGTGTCTCCCCCACCCTCCTTAGGTTTTTACACTCATCTAGTGTAGATACCATCAGGAAGGTGTTCGCTTTTCACCTAACTGCAGCTGAGCTGTAAGGAAAGATTGCATCTCACCTTTGATACAGCCACCCTCAAGGGGTCTTAGCTACACTACTGCTCTCTCCAGGGTTGTGTGTCAGAGCCCTGTGCAAGGCAAGTTGAACTTCCCTGGGGGCCTGCTCAAACATCTAACTTCCACGCTTTAGGCCTCTGGAGATTACAGCCGTCTTCCAAGTTTTGTGCTCTTGATCACAAACCACCTCCCCCAATAACATCACAACTGGGGAAAAATGCCTTTTTCTTTTAATTATAGGAAGAGAAAGTCTGACCTTGAGCTCGTGGTGCCGGGCTGCAACCCTAGCTACTAAGATGGCCTGCCTGGGCAACCTAGAAAGACTCTAATCTTTAAATAAAGCAAAGAGAAGAAAGTGTGTGGCACAGGCACTAGCTTAGCATGGAGGAGGCCTTAGTGCATTCTCAGCACTGAAAAAGAAAGAGAAGGGTGGAGGTGGGTCTCATGCTTAAGGAAAGAGGATTACCGTTTAACCAAGCACTGCCTCCAGATATCCAAACTCCAGTCCCTCCAGCCACACGCAGTTCTCCGCTGAAGTGTCATGTCCTGATGTGCTTCTTAAAAGGGAATGAGGGGGAGTGGCCCTTACACAGGACTCCTGGGATCAGAAGTGTTTTGGATAGTAGTGTTTGGATAGTGTGTGTGTGGGAGTAGATTTAGGGGATATTTGCATATGCATAATGAGATGTCTTGTAAAATGAGCCAGAGAGTAAACACAAAATATCATTTATCTTTTCATACATACCTTACACAACAACCTAAATGCAATGTCACAGAGCAGTTGTTTCATGTGTGAAGGAGTTTCATGGTATAGAATTTTAGGCCTGTGGACCTTGTCAGAGCTTAAAAGGTTTCCAGCTAGAGCATTTGCTATCAGATGTTTGGGATGCTCAGCTCATACCCACTCCTACTGCCTTCAACAGTGTGGAAACATGCCCTGTGTGGCTTTCTCCCTGCCCTACAGAATCAAATGCTTACATTAAAAATGGGAAAACTTAAGATTAGTTTTTAAAATATCTGGTTTTAATTTATATTTCATTTTTATTAAGTGACTTTTTTTCATATCCAGTCAACTGTCTTTTTTATATTCAGAATTCTTAGTATCTGTCTATTTGTTGTGCTTAAGTGAGTTTAAAAAATAAATGCACAGATGCTCTACAGCAGTGGGTCGCAACCTCTTTGGCAAACCTCTATCTCCAAAAATATCTACATTATGATTCAGCAAATGAATCAAATGGTAGCAAAATTACAGTTATAAAGTAGCAATGAAAATTACTTTATAGTTGGGGGTCATCACAACACAAGGAACTGTATTAAAGGTCACAGCCTTGGGAAGGTTGAGAACCACTGCTGTAAAAGTATGAATGTATTTGTTAGAAAAGAAGAAAATAGGCTGATTTGCTGTGGACTTTGTTCCACAGTATCATCTATCTGGTTTGGGCTTTGGTATTAAGCATACAAACTCTATTTGGGATTGAAGTGTAGCTCAGTAGAGTGATTGCCTAGTGTGTGCACAGCATAGCTCCCATCCCAGCACCAGAGATTACACTCTTCTCATTCTTCTGAAGACAGATTTTATCCTTTTGGATTTTTTCTTTGTCTATAAGCTGAAACATGTCCCCCCTTCCCCTTTATTTTATTTTTAGTTTTTATATAATTTTAAAAAGCAGGTGTTGGTTTTATTTCAGGTTTTAAAAAGAAATTTGATGAAGGTTTAAAAAAACAAGTGCTCTTGTTCTGCCTGCACTTATCTGTACATCCCATGCATGCCTGGTGCCCATGGAGACCAGAAGAAGGTATTGGGACCCGCCCCCCCCCCCCCCCCCCCCCCACCCCCCACCCCCGGCCGGGTCCAGAGTTACAGAGTGTTGTAGCTACTCTGTGTGGTGCTGGGCATTAAACCTGGGTCCTCTGGAAGAACAGGCAGTACTCTCAGTCACCAAGCCATTCTCAGCCCTTAGCTAGTTAAAAATTACTTTTTAAGAATGTTAACTGAAGGTCTGTGCTTTGCTTCAACTATGCTGTTAGTGCTATATTGTGAAACTGCTGTTCAATACAGATGCTCCTGGCTTATGCTGGTCTGGCTTGTGTGCCTGTTCAACTTTGTTATGTATGCAAAGAGCATACATATCACTAGGAACGGATTTCACAGTTTGATCTTTCTCAGCATGTGCAGTTCCATACTCTGGGAGTGCCCAGCCACACTGTCCAAGGGACACAAAGGACTTTTCACAGCTATGCTGGCTGCCAAGCTATGGTGTCAGCATGTAGCATAAGACATACACCCCCGCTTTTAGCCGGTGATGGATGTGCTGGGATGTAGCTCTATTCAAAGTCAAGGGTCATTCATGCAGTCCATTATTTTAGTATTCTCAGCCTTTCAGAAATTGCCGCACGAAGTTCTTTTTATGTGCTTAACTGGGCACTGGTTTAGCGACTGCCTATTTGTGTGTTCAGTTCAGCCTCTGCCCATTCCTTCTCACATGCTCCTAAAACTCTATTCTGAGATGATGTATGTGCTTGTATGTATAGATTTTATGTGACTCATCCTGTATTTTAATAGAAAATAAACACGTTTAATTAGTAGCTAAGTCAAGAAATAGAATATTTCTATTAGAAAATCCCCGAAGCCTATTTCTAGTCACTATCCCTGAATACAACTGCAGTTCTCATGTCCTTTACCAGAGTCCTTCTAAAATCCCATGGAAATGGAATTAGGGAGTATGTATTTTTTCGTGTTTCTGGTTTTTGTTTGCTTCTTGGTTTTTTGTTTTTTTTTTTTTGAGATAGTCTGACATAGCCCTGGATGACCTTGGATTTGTTATATAGCTGAGGATGACCTTGAACACCTGACTCTCCTGTCTCATGATCTCACAAGGGCTGGGATTATATGGGCATTTTTCTACCACACCCAGCTTACATTATTTGGTATGTGTATGGTATATATGTAATGTATGTATGTATGTATGTATGTATGTAGTATATATGTATGCATGTATGCTTCATGGTGCTTTGATCCCAGCACATAGGAAGCAGAGGCAGGTGGTTCTCTATGAGTTCAAAGCCAGCCTGGTCTACATTGTGAGATCCTGTCTCAAAATAAAAATGCTTGCAAAGGGCCTTAGTACATGGCAGAGATCATAGCTATTAGACACCGAGTGTCTACCTCCATTTTTCTCCACCTTGTTTTCTGTGACAGGGTTTCTCATTTAACCAGTTCAGCTGGCATCAGGGATCCCCATCTCTCTCTCTCTCTCCCCCCAGTACTGGGATTACATATGCACACTGCTGTGTCTAGCTTGTTATATGAGTGCTGGGGATCCGAATTGAGGTTGTTACCCTTGTGTGACAGGGACATCACCAACTGAGCTATCTTCAGTGTCCTTCGAATAGCCCTGAGGTATCTGTTCGGCACTGGAAGGGCATTTGGGCATTCATGTTGGCACTGTGAAGAAAAAGTGCCAAGGCTGGACATTGTGGTGCTTTGATCCCAGCATTAGGGAGGCAGATGCAGGTGGATCCCTATGAGTTCAGCCTGGTCTACAGAGTGAGCTCCTAAAGTTTAGGGACTGGGGTGTATGTTCAGTAGGTAAAATGTTTGCGAAGGACCTTAGTTTGGTTCTCACAATCCAGGTTTAAAACAGAACAGAACAAGTAAGCAAAAACCCCATGCCAGCATAGTAGCGTATAGTCGTAATCCCAGTGTTGGGAGACACCGAGGCGGGTCCCTGTGGCATGGCGGCCAGACATCCCACTTAATTAGTAAGCTTCAGGCCAGTGAGAGACCCTCTCTTAAAGAAGATGGACTGGGTTCCTAAAGTTGTTCTCTGGCCTTCACACACATACTCTTTACACAGACGTGAACATTGTATACATGTATACACTTAAAAAAAAAAAGGTTGTAAACACAGACAGAAGTGGTGAAAAAAATTTCATCTTAAGACATTTTTTTTAATCTTAAGACATTTTTAAGGACATAATTCAAGAGTATATAGGCATGTGTGACCAGCTGTCCAGGTCGATTATCAGCTGCACCACTGATTGCATTGTTTACTCAGGTCAGGGATTCAGCGATATAATCACCTTATAATTATCATGAACTGAAATTACATACATTCTTAAGGCCTTTAATACAATGTCCAGTTGCTTTACAAAGCAGTTGGGTTTGTCACTTTAACTTTAGAAGTTGGATCCTTGATTGTTCTTTTTTGTTGTTGTTAAGTTCTATCTATCTATCTATCTATCTATCTATCTATCTATCTATCTATCTAT
>JADRCD010167752.1:0-14763 GCA_019843815.1 Montemys delectorum
CCTCAATGTCAAGATGCTGATATTCTCAGGGAGAAGACCCAGAGCTTTGCTGTGAACTGAGAATCATGACAGGGCTTCCAGAGAAGCGCCTTAGAGTATTGGAGCAGGGAACTTCACCACGGCTATGGCACTAACTGCCCATGCTCGTCAGAGAACTTCCTCAAGGTTTTTATCTGCTTGCCTGCCTCTCATGCTCACCCTTCAAAACACAACAGTTGCATGGAGATTTTGAGATTTAACAAGGTACCACTATATCACAGTAAAAGACACGTGGTATACTTCTGGATACCCAGGTTCGACACCAGCACCAACTCCTCCAAAAGCTCACCATAGGATGTCAAGCAAAGTCAACGGCTATGGACAAATATACACAGGTGGCTGGACCAGATCTTCAAATTCTGATGGCTCCCCAGGGAGATGAATCTTCTCAGTATCTCCCAGGACAGATGTGTGAAAGTCATCACGGGGCCAATGCTACTTCTCATTTGTTCTGTTTTCTTGTGGTTTTGTTTTTGTTTTCTGTTCTGTAGTCCTACACTCCACACAAGCAGCAGTACAAGTGGATGAATGCTTTCAAGGTTCATTGTGAAATGAGGATGGGGTATAGGAGAATTGTGGGATCTAAAACGATAGTCTGAATGCCCATGAGCCTGGTGAGGGAAGCAGATTTTAATCTTTTTTTTTTTTTAATAAACTTGTAAACTCAGCTTGTGGTTGTGTTTACTTGTTTGTCTGAGACAGTGTCGACCACACTAGCCTCAGACTTTTAGCAATCCTTCTGCCTCAGCCTCTGGAATATTCAGATTATAGATGTGAGCCACCAAACCAAACTTCTGTGTTTGTTGTTTACTGGGGAGTGGACGGAGAGAAGAAACAACAGCTTGGTGGCTTGCAAGATAAAGGCTCTAGAATCTTTCCTATGGGTTGCATGAAACCTCACATGTTGGTGCTGAAAAGATCAGCCTTCCCCAAGCCCTTGTAAATAAAGACTGTCTTTTAGTCCAGGCTCTACTCAAACATTATCCATAGTAGTTCTTGCTGGCCCTGTATATGACCATCAGCAGAAATGACTGAAGTTGCTGCTGGCATGCTAAAAAGGCATATGGTCTGGCCAGAATGGTGAGGTCTCAGTCACTCCCTCAGTCCACTGCCCCTGTCAATAGGACATCTCCCTTCCCCATATTGAGAATGTAAAGTAGAAGACCAAGGCTCCTGAGAAACCAGAATGACTAAAGTCAAACAGGTTCTAACCAGATAAGGCTTACATTTCAAGACAGTTTCTAAATTCACACTCCTTTCTGCATGTGTTTCCTCTGACTCTATACCCTTGCTGACTGGGAACAAGAGGATAGCATCCTGCTGGTGCCTACAGCTCGTCTCTCTCAGAGCCCAGATGGCAACAGTTCCCAGATCCCTGGATTGTTACAGTCTCTGACTCTCACTTCTTCTGATATGTAAGGTTTCACACAGCAAGAAAAAGAAAAAGAAAATCTTTCCCTTGTAGACATTGTCCTTCATCCCTGTGCCAGGTCATGGTACCCCTTTTATAACATTCATCATGGTCCCCCCTGCAGTAGTGGAGTTATGCTCATCCTCCTGGGTTCTAATTCTTACAATTTGAACTAATTCTTCTTAGTTTTATTGTCAGGGTCTCATTCTCCACAGTTCCTACAAATGTATGTGTTCTCAGAGTCTGTCCCCCAATCCAGATACCACTCTCTGGACAATTTCAACATGGCTCTTCTATTGCCATTTATGTTCTATCATTGTTAAAAAAATTACATCACTGGCCTCAGCTTCTCCCCTGATCTCAACCCAAGCCCAACAAACTTCTGGATATTTCCGCTTGGCCTTCTGACTAAAGTTCCCCCTCCACCTGTGCAGCCCAGGCTCACCTGCTGCTCTGCCTCCCTCTGCCCTTTGCAGCAGAGTTTTCACTAGAACCCTACTTTGTTACCACATTCTCTCCCCATTCTACCAGATTTCCCAGAACTGCTGTCTCATGTCCTTCCTTACACAGATTCTTGTAAAACTTCCTGTCTAGGTCAAGGCAACTTCAGGACAGCATCTCCTCCTCAATTTCAAGGCTAGACTCAATTCTGGAGACCGTGAGGACAACTGGAGTACTACTTAATATTTTTTTAATTATTATTCTCCAGTTTTGTGTAGTCTACTGAAACCTCTTTCTGTACCCCATACACCCACTCACATTCAGTATTTCTCAGTGGCCAACACTAATGTTTGCTTTCTTACTCTGAATACTTTGTATATTGTTGGTCATATTTCATATATATATATATATATGTGTGTGTGTGTGTGTGTGTGTGTGTGTGTGTGTGTATGTGTGTGTGTGTATGTATGATATATGGTATATGAGTATTTATACCATATCATACATTATATAACATAACATGTTATATGTTATATATACTATAATATATTATATAAAATATGTATAACATAAAGGGGATTTATTAGAGTATCTTACAGGATGTGGTCTGGTTAGTCCAACAATGGCTATCTCCTAACAGAAAGGCCATGAATCCAGTAGTTGTTTAGTTCAGGAAGTGGGATGTCTAGGAGGCCCTAGTCTAGTGCTGGAGGATTTCTAGAGAGCTGCTGGTGCTCAGTCTGTCCTGGAATCCTGAAAAAGTGTGTTCTAATAGCAGTGATGGGATGCCTCAGCAACAGGATAGATGAACTTGCCGGCAAGCATGAGGGCAAACAGCTAAAGAACTTCCCTCTTCCATGTCCTTTTTTATGTGGGTTGCCACCAGAAGGTGTGACCCAAGTTGAAGGTAGATCTTCCTACTTTAAATGACCCAATCAACAAAATCCCTTAGGTTTTAGTTGATTCCACATGTAGTAAAGTTGACAATCAACATTAGCCATCAATCAGCCATCGTCATCCCCCAGGTTTCAGTACCTATATCTTCAATTCCCATCTTGCTTCTCCTGGCTTCTGCATACTTTTCCTGTAGTGTCACACCTACAGCTTCTTCTAGTGGAACACACACACACACACACACACACACACACACACACACACACACACATATATATATATATATATATATATATATATATATATATTTTTTTTTTCCAAAATGCCTAGGAACTGACATATCCCTGGGAAGATCATAGCCAAAAACTGACAGGTACAGGAACAAACACAGAAGCCCATCCCCTTTCCCTCAAGGTAGAACAAAATCCAAAACTCCTTTCAGGAAACACCTGAAGTCATACATTTTTCAGACAGTATGCCTTTAATGAAAGCCTTTCTAACCCATCTCACCCTCCAGCTTTCTGGTTTTTCCTAATAGCAAATTAGTAGTGCACATCTCATGCCATATATCTGGAGAATTCTATGTAAAGCAAATCCTTTATTGTATTCTACCCTTGCAAACAACCTAGTACCCAGAATGTATCACATGCTCAATAAATATTGACAAGAAGTAAGTAGTGGAATTGATGAGTGAAAAAGCATAGGTAGCCTTGCCAAAGGTCAATATCTCATTTCTTCTTCTTCCCAGGTGTGATTTATTCAGAGAGATGTCTGAGATTCTAAATGCACGCATGACACAAATAAATCTTCACTAGGTGAAAAGAAGGCATAGGGTCATCTCCTCTTGAAAAAAATCTCAGCTGTGTTTTTTAAAAAGGACTTGGAAGACTGCTCCACAGCTACCCACAATCCCAGGGAAAACACTAGAGAGGCCACTAGACTCTACAACCCAACAGTCAGATCTCCTTTCATACAGAAGGGGAACTGTCCTGTGCTGTCAAAGCAGACACTCACCAAAGGGTCTTTTATCTCTATGGATGGGTTTGAGGGAAAGTGAGCCAGAAACAGCTTTGAAACCAAAGATGGGCAGTCATTTGGTTTCTTCGGCAGGGCTGAAATCAGCCAGGAAGCATCTGTTTTTAGCACTGTCTTTGATGACAAAAATCCATTTAGGGCTTACAACCTAATGAGGATTCACACTTGGGCGCACAGAAAAGGGCTTTGAAAGACAGATTACAGTATTTATAGGCTGGCACACCTGCAAAACCTTTAAGGCATTTCCAGAAACTAAAGTTCGACTTCCCTTTAAAGTTCTCCTTTGTGGTGTTTGTCTTTGTTACTGGTCTGTGCTCCCAGTTCCTTGCTAAGCAGAGTCCACTGCTTCTGACACCTGGAGCAAGGGCTTCTTGATGAGAGCTGAGTGGTTGAATACAGCATTTCGAAAAAGGGGAGATGTGGGGAAAGACATCCCATACGGAGCTGAAGTGAGCTAGTTTTGGCCCAAAATAATAAGCATAAGTACATGGTCTTCTTTCTCTTTTTATCATCATAGCTTTTCAATGATTTGATATTATCAGTATGCAGTAGTCATACATATTATATATGATGAGTTTCATTGTAGCATTCTCATGCATGTGTATGGTGTGTTTTGACCCTATCCACCCCATTACCCTCTCTTTCCCCAACTGACTTCCCAGCCAGTTGTCCTTCTTCTTTCCAGTCTTTGCTGTGAACTAATGAATTTAGGATTAGGGCTGCTTACAGGCTCACAGGTGAAGGGGTATTTGCAGGAACATGGACAACTCACCAGAAGCTACATACACCACTGAAGAAAATGCCTCTCCCTTCCCCAACAACTTAGTTCCTCAGAGAGGGATGGTAGCTCAGGAACCCGTCCCTGCTACCCATTCTGTGTGGAAAACACCCTGAAGTACTCTTATATACCACACCAGGAGCTATCTATCTAGAGACTTAATGAAGCAGCCCAAAGAGAGATTCTTTGCTTCTCTCTGGTCATCCCAAAGTCTCTTGTATTGACTTTGAGGTATGTACCAGCCCTTTGGGAAATTTAACACAGTGTGCTGACAACAGAGGATCTACAGACTGAATCCAGACAGTCTGAAATATAAATAAGCACATGATCTTGGGTGAATGTCTCTCACATTTCAATGTTCTCATCCAAAAAGCACAGGAAACGACTGTGTTCTTGATCCTTTTCCTGTTTCCGCAACTTAAAGGAGAAAGGGTTTATTTTTGGCTCACAGTTTTAGGATCCAGTTCACCAGGGAGGGGAATGCATGACTATAGGAGTTTGAAGCAGCTGGTTGTATTACGGCCACAGTCAAAAAACAAAGAAATGAACACTTGTGCTGAGCCCCCTTTACCCTTTTAACAGAGTTTAGGACACCAGCCAAGAGAATGGTGCCACCCAAAGCAGGCAGACCTCCCCATCCAGTTTTTCCCATGCACATCTGGAGACCCATCTCCAGTGTGATTTTAGATATAACCCTCCAAGTTAATAATTGAGATTAATAATCACTGGCTGTAATCCCTTTGAGGTCCTCTGTAAGCACAGAATGAGTTAATACACCTTAAAGGACTTAGACTAGTACCTGGCACTAAATAAATTCTTGATAAATGTGAACAGTTCTTATTTTAACCCACGCATATTCAGTAGCACCTGCCGATGGAGAATATCCCAACAAACCTCCTACTCAGACACCCCAGCACTGCTTCAACATTTGGGCTGAACAGGGTCATTTTGTTATATTTGGACATAGAAGCATAAGGCAAACACACCCACAGGACTTTGGGTTGGGCGAATGCCCATGGGAATGCCCAAATTTGATTTCTAATGTGGTGACTCATGTGTATGTCGAACCACGTGCTTCAGTGGTTTATCATATATATCTATTCCCATCTGCCATCATGTCTCCTACTTCTTTGGGATAGTTCAGGTCATAAGTGAATGATACTGACATGCTCTAAGAAGGAGGAGGAAGATGGAAAAAAGAGGAACTAAATTACCAAGAATCTGTACCCCAGGAATATAAATGACAGCCTCTATAGCTTAAACTTTCCCCCAAAATCTACCGTTTCCACCGTGAAAGCAACATGTTTAATATGCTAAGTCATCACTAACTCTGTGTGGCTGCATGTCTCATCTATCTATCTATCTATCTATCTATCTATCTATCTATCTACCTACCTATCTCTTTATTTATTTGACTTAATAAAAGTATTGAAACGAGTTCTTATTTCTAAAATGTTACATGTTTTTTGAACGTTTTGCTTGTTACTCAAGCAAATTGCTTTGAGTAACACTTCGTTAAATGTAGAAAGCGTCCCATCTGTGCCCAGATGATCCATATGACCACTGTGCTCAGTTATGACTTTCAGGAAACCTGGTCCACCTTGATTCAGGACCTCAGACTGCCTCTGGATATCTCCAGCTTACTATTCCCCTCTGCGCCCATTTGAGAAGGCTTGCTCTGTCCTTACTCTGTCTTAGGGGATCCCAGGGGATCCCCAAATTTCTCTATTTGATTCTTCTCTCTACAGGGTATGCACTCTGGTAGAGACCAGAATGGGGGTGGTTGACACTCCTTGGCATCTGAGGCCTGCCTCATTGGTTCCCTCCTGGGCACCTTGCTTCTTGAATTCTTATTTTCTCTTGTGAGCTCTTGGAAATCCACCCTTGAGTCACAGTTGGCATCCACTCCATCCTCAAAACCTTATGTCACACGCCTTGCTCTGCCTTCTGCAGGAGTACACAAATCCTTTTGTCTCTTGACAAAATCTAAGTTCTTACCAGCCACAAATCCTCTGACTCTTAGCCTGTTATCTTTACAGGGAGCTCCAAGAGCCTGTTTTGAAACTTAAAAGTCAAGGACCTAACCTCTTTCCTAGACATTACATCTCCTCTGAGAGCTGGGACAATTATAGCTGCCTAGAAGCTGGTGGAAAGGCAGGGGACAGAGGGAAGGAAACAGCGACGGTTCTTTGCCATGCATGGTCATGTATAACACTACCAAGTCCCCACAAAAGGTACATGGAAGTCCTAACTTTCTGTGCCTGGGGATGTGACATTCTGCGGAAATAGGCTCTTTGGAGACCAAAATTAAGATGAGGTCGTATTTTATCAGCAAGAGCTCTAACTCAATAAACATAGGGTCTTTATAAAAAGAGTATAAACGCTGCCATAGATACACAGGGATGTTTACTGTGCAGTAAAGATCATGGAGGCAGATGTGATACATTTACAAGTTGAAAAAAAAAACCCTAAGGATGGGTGGCCACACATAAGCTAGGAGAAGGCAGAGGCCAGTCATTCCCCCATGGCCTCACCCAGGTCTCTATTTTAGACTTCTGACCTCCAGTTGCTTTAAGTCACACAGTTGGTATAACTTGACAAGGCTACCTATGGGACCTAATAGAAAGATCCAAGAGCACTTTGTGCTGCTGTGGGGTGGGGTGGCAGCTCCGCCTTTCTGCTCCCTCCAGACTCCCAGATAACTAGTGGCTTGTACTTCACATGCAAGCCTGTGAACAATCAACCACTCAGGATTAAACAATGAACTCACAATTGTTGTTCCCCATATAACCTTTCCTTATCTTACTCTTCATCCCTGGCAGGTGAGTACTTATACACAGTCTATTGATACTGTGTTCATTGGGTTTCTGTTACTTTGATGAACCCCATTACCTAAAGCAACATGAGGAGGAAAGGACTTAATTCAGCTCACAGATAACAAGCATCATGGAGAGAAGTCAGGGCAGGAGCTCAATGCAGGCAACTGAAGGCAGGAACTGAAACAGAAGCCTTAAAGATATACTGTTTATTTCCTGGCCCTGCTATATTGATCAACCTGTCTTTTTTGTGCCATCAAAGACCACTACCATGGGTGGCTCTGCTCACAATGAGCTGGGCACCCCCCACATAAAATATTAAATAAAAAAATAAACCAATAAATTTGCTTCCAGGACAATTTGGTGGAGGTGTTTCTCGATCAGTGTGACTCCAGCTTGTATTAAGCTGAGAAAAACAAAACAAAACAGAAACAAAAATACACAGACTTTTATACCTTTCTTGTGACAACTTCCCATCAGTGTGCTATCTTTCCTTGTATAGTCAACCTTTATATTAACTGTTCAGTGTTTATCCTGAAGCTGGACTGCATGCATAGTGATTAAAATAATAGACTGTCAAGTCAATCTCCCAGCCGATTGCTATCTCCATGTTCATGAAGAGTTGTTCAAGCTACCTCCAGAACTCTACACGTTCCAATCTTGCCTGTTGGTTATTTGCTGGAACATTGGGGGAAGTTATGTCAACTTGTAGACAGAACCTTTATAATCTTCTTTCCAACTTCACTACTTCTTATGGTTGAATTCTTTCCCTCTCTTCCAAGTCCCCGCAAAACATCTTAACCAATCACCACTCATAACTGACAGTACACCCTTATTTGGAAGTTGGGTGGTCTCATGTCAAGGTCACGCCCAAGTACAGCAGCCTTCAATCCATTGTGACTGATGTATCCTTAGGAAAGAGAGAGATCTGGAGGCAGACTATGAAAATAAGGAGAGATGTCTGCGTGGTATAGGTGAAGGCCAAGCATAGTATACATTGCCATGGTCCTCCAGAAACTGAATGAAGGCTGGAACAGATTTTCCTGAGGCCTCAGAAGAAACCAGCCTGCCAGCTCCTTGATCTCAGACTTCCAACTTCCTGAGCTGTGTGATGTAAACCCCTGTGGTTTAAGCTGTGCCATCTTTAATCTTTTGCTTAAACATCCCTAGCAAAGGATGGAGAACTGTGTAGCAAAACAAGGGGCCCTCTATGACCACGATGAATGAAAAGAAGAGAGGGGAGCTAACTGAAGGGTAGTCATTTTATTTGGAAAGGATAAAAAGTGACAAAGAGAAAGATGTAGGAGAGAAGAGAAGAGAAATGAAAGAAGAAAAGGGAATGGATGCAGGCTGGACCCTGAGAGGAATCTGGGAGGAGAGAGGGGAGAATGTGAAGTGATTTTAACTCCCGTGTACTATTCAACGTGCTTAGCTTCTTGTTTCTCTAAGAAGTAAGATGTTGGTTTTCAATGCTGACACAAAAGTACATGTATAAGAGAGGTGTGTAAGCTGGAGTGTGTGTGTCTGTGCACCCATGAGAGAGAGAAAGAGAGAGAGAGAGAGAGAGAGAGAGAGAGAGAGAGAGAGAGAGAGACTTACAGCTACTACCTACCTGCCAAGAGCACAACTACACAAGTGTCTCCTGACTCCTCCACAGCACCCGTGTATAGCTTCCTGAACACCTGGCTTCTGTTAGCTACAAGAGTTTCAACAGCCAAGATTTTTGTTTGAGAGGTGCTGGTGAAATACAGAGTTTTAACAATGTTCCAGAGACAAATTACAAGGAATTGGATGCTTGATCACATGAAAGGCAGGGAGAGAAAAGCACTGAAAGCAACTCTCTTTTGTGCACTGAAGGGACAATAGAATGTACAAGCACTTGGGCTCCAGCCTGTGAACAGCAAAGAAAGATAATGAGGAGATATGCAGAAGGCAGGGATTTGAACAGGGCTAGGAAACTGACATTGAGTAATTGGAGACCATAGGTGAGGAGGGACAGGTAGAAGAGGAAGGAACACAGTCAAGTGGCATGAGCCTTCCTGGGAAGATGAGGGGAGAGGCAGAGGTCTTTATTGCCACCCACTGTTGCAGTATGAATTTGTAATGTCCCCCCAAAGTCTCCAGTTTTGAGTTCTTAGATCCCTTCTAGGGGAGCTGTTCTGGGAGGTTTGAGACATGGAACCTAGATAACAGATGTAGGTGCCAGAAGAATTCTTTGTCATAACCACCCTGGATCCAGACCACCTTTCTGCTTCTTGGTCCAGCTCTGTCACATGCTCCCACCACTGTGCAATCAGTGCCTGGCTGGATCTTCCCTGCTGTGAATGTAGTGAGTCCTGAAAACCTGCAAGCCCTCTCTCTCTCTGTCTCTCTCTCTCTCTCTCTCTCTCTCTCTCTCTCTCTCTCTCTCTCTCTCCAAACCTGCAAGCTCTCCCTCCCTGCAAACCCTACTCCCTTAAGTTGGTTCTATCAAGGATTTTTGTCACAGAAACAGGAAAAGTAACTAATGTGCCCACTGCCACCCAGGAGAAAGAACAGCAGGCAAAGGTGAAACTTACTGATGTGTTTGGGAGCCACCTCAGAGATTCTCCTGCCTCAGCATGTTGAGAGAAAAATCAAATCCCTATCACCTCTTCCTGAGTCGGAGTTCAAAGACTGGGCTGCCCTGGTCTCTGCCTGGACTTGGGAGCAAGAGCGGGCTCCCTGGGACAGTGTCAGGCACTGGGGTGGGAGCTTGCCCAGATGTCTTCCAAACCCTCTACACATATCTTTTTTCTACCACTTCTCTCCATCTCGGGGGGTGTTCAGAATTTCCCAGCCATCCTCCTTGCCACAGGGATGATAGTGTCAACGAGCCTCAGCTCCTCCATTTGTACAGACTTCATTTTGCACCTCCTTTCCACAAATCCTGACCCCAAACTCTTAGACCACTGAAAAGAGCTGGACTCAGCACAGCCGCTTGCTAGCAATGGGACGCAGACTCAGAAACGTCAGGGACAAGGCCCCTGCCCCCAGTGGAGCAGTGGTGCAGAGGCTGCGTCTAGACTACAAATGAGCCTGCGTGGGGAAACAACGTCACAGAAATGTGGTCACTTGTGCCCAGTGTGTCAGGTGGCTACCATCTCACACACTGTATCTGTTACATGGCTTGTGTGGAGAAGTACATGGTTCAATCTAGGAAGGTCAGTGAACTTGATCATGAACACTGTCTCATCTTGCTAAAGGGATGGAGTCAGAAGTGGCAGATTAAGACTTAGATTGAGAAGCTGCTTCACAAGGAGCAGGCAGGTGACGGGTGACATGTAACTTGAATTTTTTTTTTCAAATCCTATTTTAAGTGATGGTTCTTCTGTGATTTGACCTTCCTTAAAACCTACCACCCACCAGAGGTAGTGGAAAAGAAAGGAACCCCAGGGGAGGAGGGGTGTGGACCTGTTTAGAAAGGATCTTTGGAGCAACTCACATCAGTGTTGTCTGGAAATCAGCAGTTCAGTCCATAGCAGGCAGTGGCTGCTTGATCCATTCCCTAACACCTCACAGACACACCAGCAGTCTGGCTCAGTAGAGTCAGGTTAGCAACAGTGGTGACATGAGCTAGCAGAGACAGCCAGGCCTCAGCCTCAGCTCAAGTCAGCAGGAGGGACCAACAGGAACACCAGGAGAAGTTCTCAGCTGTGCCTCTCGGGGAAGCAAAGATCAGTGAGCACTAGAGATCTTTTGGTGCATCTCTCTCTATGGTGTCCCAACAAATGCAGCTCAACTACACAGAGTAAGGTGGACCAATATATGCATGTCATTAACAAAGAATCTTTCATCACGTGTCCTTTCACATGCTTGCTTTAACAGAACATCCTTTCTCTTTTGTCTGCTTCCACAAAAACATTTCTTCTAGTGTTTGCCCCAGGAAATCTACCCAACTTTCCAAAGAACCCTTAAGTTTTCACTTAAGGGCAGGTAACAGGTGGCAGGTGGCAGGAACAGGAAGAAAAGGCATCAGGGACCAGCACTGTTAATAACCATTTGTGTTTATATATGCACACATGTACATGCCCGTAGGAATGTTAAAACCATCCACATGCATGGTCATATATGTGCACATACATGTTCATGCACATCTGGCGTACATATGTACCGGGACTTTTTCTGGAAACAATTTTTATTTCACAGAGGCCCACTCTGCCAATCAGCCTGAGTCGATAGAAGTGGCAAGGAGCCACCAACACACCACCAGAAGTTTTTTGGTGTGTTTCTCTCTATGGAATTCTGACAAATGGAGCTCAACAGTACATGTAATGTGAACCAATACATGCGTGTCTTTAGCGAAGAATCCTTTATCATGCACCCTTTCATCTGTGTCCCCTTCAGCCCAAATGTTCCTTCATGTGTCTGCTTTAGCAAAACATCCTTTAACTTATTCCTGCTTCAGGGATATACTCCTCCACATGTTTATCCCAGCAAAATGCCATCCAACACAAAGAAACCAGAAGTTCCCACTTCACAGGCCTGTGAAATCTTTCCCTAGGCTTGCTTTCCAGTGGTCACCTTATCACAGTCAACCACCTCACCTTGGGGTTTATGGGTCAGGAGAGGTTGCAAGAGGCTCACCTTACAGACGGCTTGAAAGATGAGGGGAAAGCATATCAGGCTGAAGTAGGAGCCTGTGAGGCCAGTGGGAAGGGACCAGCAAAGGAGAAGACCTCAAGAACAGAACAGAGTCTGCCTTGATCCACTCTTGACAAAACTCAAACCAGATAATCTCTAGGAGCACATGGGCCCAGCGAGAGTCTCTGAGCATCATGTGAAGCATTTGGGCTGCTCTCCAGCCTCAGAGTCTCCATCTTATTTAGAGGCTGAGTCTTTTTCTCAAGCTTGTCTCACCAGCTGTTCATTTAAATTTGTCTCCTTGTGTCTTGTCTAAAATCTGTGTTTCCCAAACTCGAACCATGCTGCATATTTAGAAATGTGATTATTTTTATAGCTTATGAATGTATTTATGAGAAGTTTTACAAGCATACAAAAGATAAATTATATATGTTTAACAAATTTACTTCATTGGGGAAAAAAAGAACGGAACCACGGGGATTCTGGGAAATCCCGTGGTGGTGGTGGTGGGGTGGTGGGGTCCTCAGGTTTGGAAAGATTCCCATGGGTACTTCTGGTGAGCAGGGAGAATTGGCCCAGCATTTGTTGGTTCTCACTGTTTTGGAGCCTCAGTTTCAAATAGCAAAGAGGAGGTGGGGAGGAAGGAAACAGGAAGGAGGAGAGAAGAAGAAGAGAGTAGGGTAGGAAGGGAATACAGAAGGAAGGAAAGAAGGAAGGAAGGAAGGAACGAAGGAAGGAAGGAAGGAAGGGAAGAAGAAAGGGAAGGAAGGGAAGGAAAGGACAGGAGAGAGGAAGAGGGAGTGAAAGAGGGAAGGGAGGGGTTAGAAGATTATACAGAAGAACTGTGGGGTATTTTCTGGTAAGCAGTGGCCCTGGCTTCTGACCCACCTAGATGTCTGTATTTCAGAGTTCCTCACCACATTTCACAGTAGTTGTGTTATATGGGTTTTAGGGTCATGCTAGCTGCCCAGGGTACTTGGTGGGTAATTTAGAGGGTTCTCTAAGCCACACCTCTGCCACCTTTGCTTAGTATCTCCCTCAACAAACTTCCTAAGGATTATTCCATAGACAGAAGCCAGGACAACCATCAGTGGGAAATTGTTCCTTGACATCCCGAGAAGAGCCACGCTGAAACTTGTGCAAAACCACAATCGGTGACCTCTCACCCTAGAAGGTCAGTGTCACTGAGACCCAACTAAAAATTAGATCTCTCTCTCTCTCTCTCTCTCTCTCTCTCTCTCTCTCTCTCTCTCACACACACACACACACACACGCACACGCACACGCACACGCACACGCACACACACACACACACATTATCCATTGCCTATAGGATTAGAAAACTGAGGAAGAGTGTAAAACGAAGTTGTCTGATATTAGGAACAAAGATAAAGTAAAAAATAGTCTCTAAAGTCATCTCTGGTATTGATAACAACAGATGAGTCCTCTGGTTAAAGAAATGGGGTGCTACCTTCACCTACGACATGAGGTGACGGTATGTACATTTCCATGTCACTCCCTATAACATATGAATCCCTAGTAATGGGAACTCATGTTCACTATTTTACGCCCAAATGGCAGGCATGTGGCCTGCCTGCGAATAACCCTCACGAAGTATGCATTTATCACCTGCCAGATGGGGGCATAAAGAAGCCAGCATTGAGCATGGCTACAGCTACAGCAGCTGCCATAGATACAGAAGATGTGTAAGAAACGGAGCCTGAGGCTCGAGAGACAATTCAGCATAAGAGCACAGCCTGCCCTTCCAGATTTCCCAGGTTCAGTTCCCAGCACCACATGGAGGCTCACAACTGATTTAACTCGAGTCCCAGGGGATCTAGTGTCCTATTCTGGCCTCTGAGGGTATAAGAGATCCTATTGTAGGAATTTGCATAGCCTAGTCCCAACAAGGCCTAAAGAGGCTGATCTGTACACAGCTGAATTCTACACTTAGAGCATCTCCATGTCAGAGAATAGAAAATAAATGTCAGGCTAAGATGTCCAGCTTTCCTTACACTAGGAAAATGTCTGCCTTTTTCTTGTTAGGGTATTTAAAATGCTTTCCAAGCTTGGTACTTATGTTAATTTTCACTAAGAGAGAAATCAATAGAAATAGATTTGAAAAATGGCACAGCCTGATATCTAATTGTTCCCAGAAGGACAGTAAGGACCATGGTGCACAATCAGAAAGGAAATTAGTCTATGACTTATAAATGCTTTTTTATGAGCTGTTTCGTAAACAAACAAAAGTGAGTTATGTAGGCTCATCAAATTGATTTCTTTGGGAAGTGTCCATGATTCAATGAAGAATGATACCCCAGACTCAAATAGCACATAAATGCAAAGAGTGCTTTATTCTGCAGCAGTCCAGCATGCTGAGGTCTACCATTAGCAAAGACGGAAACACCCAGTGAACTCGCAGGCCCAACTTAAAGCACCTTAGGGGAATTCAGTGGGTAGGGAATAGGTGACCCTCTATCTTAATCTGTTGCCTTTATCTCTGAGGACATTCCAGAACCATTACTGGGGTGTGGGGCACTGGAAACTGTTGCTGGGGAAGTCTGGAAACTGTTGTTGACCCATTGCCCTGGCCTCAGGCCAGGTGGCAGGGCAGCTTCTGACTAGCTGCCTGAAGCCTGGGGTTTTCTTCAGTAACTTACTTACCTGTGCTGGCAGTTCCTGGAAACTAAGATTTAGGCCTGTTCTCCTGAATGGCCAATTTGAAGTCTGTCATGGTGTCAGCCTAG
>JADRCD010167756.1:8282-20637 GCA_019843815.1 Montemys delectorum
ACAGGCAGGATGATTGGCTCATGATGCGGACCTCCACTAAAGTCCGTTAACCTATGTGGAACCCTGCAGTTCCTGTCAGGAACCATACTTGCTCACAGAGGATCTGCTAGGACTCTGATGTCCAGCAGCAGGCTGCCCGGATTATTATCCCCATCTGAGAAGTCATTCTTTTCTGCAGTGATGTAACCCGAGTGAGCGAGCTGGATAACCCTGTACTGGGGAGGCCTGTCAACAAACTAGGAGGAGAAAAACAGACCAGCCACAGTGAGATTTAAAGACTTTAGGAGCACTAGATTAGAATCTCATTTCATTTTCATTTCTGGGCTAGTAATGAAGAGCCCATGCTGTTTCTTTGTTTTGCTTTGTTTTTTGTTTTTTTTTTTTTTTTTTTTTTTTTAATAATCTCATGAAGGTTTTCATTTAAAAATACTATTTCCTCTTAGTTATCACATTCTCATGTTGCAGTGTATGTGTAAAAATCAATGCACTAAACCTCTGCTGTGTCTTTTCTTATTTAATCCCCACAACAGCCAGGAAAGTAGATGTTACCTCCTTTCCTAGTTTCCAAGGAAGAAAGCTGAGACCTTCAGAGGTCGGCTTGTTTCCAAGGTGACAGGGGCACTTACTCTTCATGGTCAACCTGACTAGCTTTCACTCACCACAGGGACACACTTCTGGGTGTGTCTAGAATGGTTGTAGGGGAACAACAGCATTCCCTGGACCGAGGCTGAATAAACCAGACATTCAGGCTGCTCGTCCACATCCGTTGTGCTCTGCTTCCTAAATAGATGCACTTTGACTGTACACCTTAGCTTCTGCCATCATGCTTTGCCCAGGTGCCTTAGCCACTCAGGTGAACTGCATCCTCCAATCAGAAGCCAACATAAACTCTTTGTAAGTTATTTTTGTCAGGTATTTAACCACAGCAAAGAACACAGTAACTAATAGAGTAACACAATAACTGGTGTGCATTGGCTAGCTTTTTGACAACTTGACACAGATTAGAGACATCTGGGAAGAGGGAATCTCCAACTGAGAAAGCCGAGTACCAGACTGGCTAGTAGGTGAGATGGTGAACAGTTTCTAGAATAATGGTCCATGGGGAAGGAACTCGACTGGTAATGTCATCCTTGGGCAAGTGGTCCTGGGTTTAATAAGAAAGCAAACAAAGCCAGGCATGGGAGCAAGGCAGTGCTCCTCCATGGCCTCTGTTTAGTTCCTGCCTCCTGATTCCCGCCGAGCTTGTGTTCCTGCCTGGGGCTTGCCTTGGTGAGGACACCTGATTAGGACGCAAATAAGCCCCTTCCTCTCCTAGCTGCTTTCCATCCAGTTCTTTGTCCTGGCAATAGAAAGCTAACTAGGACACAGTCTAGAAGAAATGGAATTCCAATGTACCCTCAGCTGACTAAGTCCAAGATGCAGTCTTTTTTTTTTTTTTAAATAACAGTATAAGTTGTTTTTAATTAGATATTTTCTTTATTTACATGTAAATTTTCCCTTTCCCAGCTTCCCCTCCAAAAAACAAACACACAAACAAAAACAACAAGAACAAACTCCTTTTGCCTCCCCCCTCCCCATGCCTGCCACCCCACCCTCTCCCACTTATTGGCCCTGGAGATGCAGTCTTATAGCTGAGACTCCTCTGTCCATGGAGGGCATAGGTAACTTGCTCTTAAGTTTGGAGATTTACCAAGGCCCTGGATTCTGTGCGTATTCAGTGTGTGTTTCGGAGTCTGGCCACATTCATTCCAGCAGACTAACTTGTCAGTAAGGCTTTTTATATTTTCCCATGATGGTTCTTGAGCAAAGAGCTCCAGGGAAAAACAACCGATGAGCCCCTCTCTCCTAATTCTTTACCTAGAATCCTGAACTTTGTTTTTTTTTTTTTTTTTTTTTTTTTTTTGTTTTGTTTTTAGCCTGTTTTAGACATTGTGCCTTATAAATGTAACAGCAAGGATATTAATGTATTACATTATGATTCAGTGAGGCAGGGCCACATGGTACATAATCATTCCCCAAATTTGAAATTAGTCTCTACTTCACATGTACTTTTTAAAATATTCTTGGACTCTTTATCCTAGGAAATTAAATTGTAAAATATTCCTTGGGAGACTAAGCACCGCCCAGAAAACCTTCCCCATTCCTGTGGGCCCTCTGACTGTCACACCTGCAGTCTCACCTCAGTCTTCCAATACCCCTTTCCCAACCACGTGTTCTACTGACAGCCTTTTCTTGTGTGTCCTAAGAAGACAGAAGTCCTCAGAGGCCTCTGACAACTCACCCTTCCCTGGGCTCCCGGGATAATCTGTTAGTGCTCCTCTCTGAGATCAAGTCCTCTGCTCTCCACATTAAAGAGTCCTTATTTTCTCACCCACTCACAGACTGTGGTTCAGGAACTGTTCTCTGGCTTCTGAACCAGCAGGTTTTTCTTCTGTACTGAATCACTCCTATCAGCATGCAACATGCTATAATTTATCCAGTCCTAGAAGCTAAATGCAAAAGCCAATCTCCTGACCACAGGGCTTCTTTCAGCTTGTACCCCACTTCTGTGTTATTCCTATTAGTAAAAATGTGCCCCCCCCCCAATAGAGGCTTCTCACCTCTACTACCCAAACCCTCTTGAAGCCAATTCAGAGTGACTTTCCTCCCTGCCTACTCGCTAACTCTACCCTGATTCAGATCACAGACGAGACTTTGATTTGTATCCCTTCTAATTCAGCTTCCTTGGTGCTAGGATAACAGATATGTACTGTTATGCCTGGAATGAATTAATTCTTGAAAGAACGAATGAACAGACACTATATGCTCAGAGAATACTCCTAGCCCATAAAATCTCTTATGCTCATTCACAGAATATTAATATTTCAGTATGAAGAACTTCTCTCTACAAATTAAAAACAAAACTCCTACTGTGAATGGTATTGTGTATCTGAGATCTCAGCACTTGGCTAAGGTAGGAGGGTTGTGAGTTCAAGCCCAGCCTGTGATAGATGGTTCCAGGCAATTCTGGAATACATAGTGTGATCTTGCTTCCCACACAAAAAAATAAAACAAAATGAATTCTGTTGTCATTATTAGTATAATGAACTATTGGTATTAATTTTAGGATTTAAGATTTAGAATAGTTGGTGAGTTTTTTTTACAGCTGGTTATGTAATTATAAACTCATTTAAGCAACTACAAGTGTGGACCGAGAACTGGCTTTCAAACTCTGAGAGAAAGCTGGGGAGCAATCATGAAGGATAGGTCTAAAGGTAGACCAACAGAGCACAATTTATACAAAGGAAACACAAGGACATTTTAGGTGTGAAATAGTTGAGGCTATGCGTGCTCCAGTCAGAAAACCCATTTAACAGAAACCACTCTCTTCCAATGTAACTTCCACCTCGTACAGCAATGCCATGAAGAAGAACGTCATATCCTTAAGGATGCTCAAGTAACATCTGGGATAAAAGTGGCTCTAACAAATCAAAAACACATTCGAAATGTCTGTTGGGAACAGGGATGAGGTGGATTATTACAAAGTAAAGACCAGTGCATCCTAGGAGACTGAAAAGGCTCATTAATAATGTAAGGCAATTCATGTTTGGCAGTCTGCTTCAAGCAATTGGTTGGCCTGGTTTTAGAATATAAATTGATGCCCTCGATGGCACGTCCATTAATGAAGAAAAGCAATACAATCAGGCTCTTACTGGGATGATAATAATCTGAAAAATCACCAAACATTGACGCTAGTCCTTGTCTTCCCAAGATATGTGGAAAAAATTTGATTTCTCAAAACAGGTTGCTTTGACACAAAGATTAAGAAAAATTTCTCATTATTTACTTTCCAATTTGTTACGAATACTTTATGTATATCTCAGAGTCCAGATGAGATTGTTTTTCTTTTAAGCAAAATCACAATCCAATACATTTTTGGAGAATGTTTGCCACGAAGATATCAGCCTAGACTTTCAGAGTTTTACCTACCCACACTCCCACAGTTATGTTGTTAAGACAAAGACATTTTACTGGTACTTTCTGTGCTATTTGATTAAATGGCAACACATTTTAAAATGTCTGCTCTTTAGAGGGATTTCAAATACCTTTATTTAGATATAATACAAGGCCTAATTTCAAATTTAAATATAAAGATATAATCTATTAATAATAGTAATATGTAGTAATAAGCAGAAAGAAATAACATTATTATTAATAATTAACAGTTATAATCTATTAAATGCTTATTATATGCCTGATAGCCTTTCCACAGCATGAGTTTCTCCATCTGTCTGTCTGTCTGTCTCTCTCCGTCCCCTGGCCTTCTCCCCCTTCCTCTCATCAGATCTCATGAGCTTAAATATAACTCTCTCTGCCCCTTTCTTTCTTTCCTGTGCTGTCTGTTAATATCTGTTCAATGCTCTTAACATCGCGGCTTGGGGTTCCAAACATCACTCTCAGGAGACCAGGGTTCTGACTTGCTTCAAGTCTGGTCTATGGTTTGAATTAGTTCATGGCTCAAGTATGCTTTGTGGGAATGTTCCCTGGAATCCTAAACATGCCTCCACAAGTCATGGTTCCAAATTTACGGTCCCAAACCTAGGTAGTGAAGATTCCAGCACTGCTTATTTCTCTACATGCAAGATTAAGTCAGTTGTATGGTTCACATTTTAAGATGGCAGGAAAGGAGACTAACTCAGGGCGACTATAAGTGATAGCTTGGTTGGTGGAGTATTCCTGCAGTGTTTACTGTTCTTGTTCCAATAAAATATCCAACAAAAGCAACTTATGGAAAAAAGGAGAGGGTTCAATTTTAATTTTAATTAATTTTATATGTATGTATATATGTATGTGGGTAGGAACACACTATGCACATACAGAAGCCAGAAAAAGATGCCAAGTGGCCTGTCCTAATACTCTTTACCTTATTCCTTTGTGATAAGGTCTCTCCCTGGCCCCAGAGCTCGTGTTTATTGGGCTGGGGTAGCAAGCCACAGTGATTCTTTTTTCCATGAGTCCCCAAAGTGCCAAGGTTACAGGCATATGTGGCCACACCTAGATTTTTAGGAAATCCAACCTCAGGTCCTGATGCTGTAAAGCAAGCCCTTCTACCCATTTGTTTTTGCTCATAGTTTGAGAGGACACTCAGTCATTGTGGGGGAAGGCACGGCTGCAAGGTTAAGCAGCTGGTCGGTCATGTTACATCCACAGTCAGGGGTCAGAGGGATACATGCTAACTGGCTTTCTCCTTTTAATGCCTCCTAAGACCCCAGCCTACAGAATGGTGCCACCCACTACTAGAGTTCTTACCTGAGTTAACATTGTCTAGACGATCACTTCCTGGTGTGCCTAGGGGCTTACCTTTTCAGTAACTCCCATTCTCTCAAACTGACAATGTTAGCACAGTTCCCTTCCTTCTTTTTCTGCTGGAATAATCTGTGTTGAGGTGAGTACAGCTTCTATTGTGTTATCCTGGCCTTGGATTGGGGCCTGAGGACTTTCTCCTGTAGGTGCCTATCTCCAGGAAGACGAGGTTCACCTTTCGTAGGTAGTCCCTGTAGCAGAGGGACCCTGGCTGCTGATTCTGCCGTTCCTCTGGGATCTCTTTTCTGAAGGACACACACTTCCTTTTGTTATACTGCTGTGCTCATGGAAGTTGTTTTTCTGTTGTTTGAATGGACATTTTCCTCAACCTCTTTTCTTTTCTTTTCTTTTCTTTTTTTTTCTTTCTCTCTGGGTGCTGCACTGGAAACTTACTCTAAACACATCTCCCAAAGACTCATTTTGGGAAAAAATATCATAGAGTATGGAAAGATCTATGCTGCTTCATATTCCTTTTTGGAATGTGCACTGCACATTAGTGCAAACATCTGGGTACCTGTATGATTTACATGTCTTCTCCAAATCAGTTCATCCTGATATAGAATTTTCCCCTTATCACCAGGACAGGGAACCTGGTCTATAATCATCATATAGAAGACACTATAAAACAGTTTACTGCATAAAATTATAAAATTATAAGATGGAGCAGACACACTCTGGATTTTTTTTTTTTTTTGAGACAGGGTTTCTCTGTGTAGCCTTGGCTGTCCTGGAACTCACTCTGTAGGCCAGGCTGGCCTCGAGTACCTGCCTTTGGTACCTTCCCAAGTGCTGGGATTAAAGGCCACCACCACCCGGCACACTCTGGATTTTTTAACATGCACTTTTTTTCTCATTAGATTTGCCAGTTCTCATGAAGTAAATAGGCTTTGCAATATTAGCACAAAAAGCCATGTATGTCTATTTAATAAGCCTTGTTTGTTTGTTTGTTTGTTTTAGAAAAAAAGAGAAAAAAAACTACAACCTTACAACCTTCTTTTTTCAAGAAATTAGTATTTATACATAATCCATTGCCCAAAACCACATAAGAATGGGAGACAGCTAGAGGAGGAAGGGGAGGGTAGTCCAAAGGACTGATTTAGCACCAGCTTAGAAGGTCAACACTACATCACATGTTAGAGGGACAGGCCAGGCATCCAGCAAGCAGGACTTACCCAGAACTTCTCTAGGCCCAGCTGGCTCAGCTAAGGAGAGGAGATATGCAGGTTAGTTTTTCTGCATTGTTTTTGGCATCCTAGCCTACATCCTAGTGTCATCTGTGAAGAGGAAACTCAAACTGAAGGATTATTCAAATTAG
This sequence comes from Montemys delectorum, assembly GCA_019843815.1. Classification (NCBI taxonomy): domain Eukaryota; kingdom Metazoa; phylum Chordata; class Mammalia; order Rodentia; family Muridae; genus Montemys; species Montemys delectorum. The sequence goes on from JADRCD010167756.1 coordinate 14,941, forward strand.
ATTGGCCTGTAAGTATGTCTATAAGGCATTGTCTTAAATCCTGATTGATACAGAGATGCCTGGCCCACTCTTGGGACTAGTACTCCTAGGCAGGTGGTTCTGGGCTGTAAAAGAAAGACAGCTACGAGAAAAGCTGCACTACCTTGGGCAGTGCAGGAGAGCTGACCCCGATGGTGTGGGCTAGGGAGAGCTGTCAGGCTGACTAACTCAGCTACCACCTAGGTCCAGATTCGGGGCTTTGAGTTGGCCCACGCCAACAACTACCCTATCTATGAACTGCTGGAGCCCACGAAGGGGCTGGCCTTCCACAATCAAAGCTTTAAGATGTCCACGACACAGGATAACAACATGATATCATAAGAGAAGCCCCCTTGAGGATCCAGTACTGATAGCATAGCAGAAGCCAGAGGCCTCGAACCAGACCAGTGACTCACTGCAGTGAGTGAACATTCGCAAGAAAAGCCGTGTGACACACCACAGCGTCTACCGTGAGATATTTTTGGTTGGGGAGGTTACAAGGGTGAAGGGCAGATGTGGAAAGACAGGAAGCATGATGTGACATTGACAAAGAATCAGCAGGCAATTAAAGAAAAAAGAAAGAAAGAAAGAAAGCTAAGCATGAACCAATGAGTAAGTCAGAGCAGGAGTCAGTAAGTAGCATCCTTTTATGGTTTCTTGCTGGAGTTTCTGTTTAGACTTCCCTTAATGAGGGACTATGACCTGGAAGTGTAAGCCAAATAAATCCTTCTTGTTCCAAGTTGCTTTTGGTTGGTGTTTTAACAGAATAACAGAAAAACAAGCTAAAAAAAGAAAGCATGGCTAAATTAAAGCCCTATAAACTCCTCTTGATGTGGGAAAATACCACCTCTGTGCCAGCTCCTAAAAAGAAGGCTTCACCTCTGTGCCAGCTCCGAGAGAGAGGGTTTGACCTCTGTGCTGGCTCCTAAGGAGAGGGCTTCACCTCTGTGCTGGCTCCTAAGGAGAGGGCTTCACCTCTGTGCTGGCTCCTAAGGAGAGGGCTTCACCTCTGTGCCAGCTCCTAAAGAGAGGGCTTGTGGACTTTTAGACGTCATGATTTTTAACAACATCACCACGGAAGAACTGGCATACTCTAAGTAAAACAGCAAAGAAGTAATAATATGGAAAAGAATAGTAAAATTCTACCAACTTGTAAAGAACATATTTTGCAATATTGCATAATATTCCTAGAAGAAAACATGAGCCAAAGATTAGCAGGCAGTCCAACTCTCTTTCAGATGTACCAGAACCCTCAGTTCAGGCTTACAGTGGTCTGAGTGAGAATGTCCCTCATAGGCACAGACATTTGAGTTCTTGCGTGCCCTTTTGGTCATGCTGTTTAGAGAGGGTTGGGGTGGGGGTGATCTTGTTAGAAGAAGTTTGTTGCTGGAGCGTTGAGAGTCTAAAGATGTCCAGCCACTCCCAGTCTCACTCTTCCTGCTTTTTGTGGTTGCAATTCAAGGTATGATCTCCGGTTTCCACTTCCTGCCACTATGCCAGCCACTTCCTGCCGCAACCTCCGTATCATGATGAAGTTTTATTCTTCTCGACCTGTAGGTTTCCTTGGTCGTCATGGTGTATCACAGTCACAGCAAACGAAGACCTTACGCAAGGCACATTTTTGTTTTTCATTTTCTAACAGGGTCTTATCTATTTCAGGCTGGTTTTAAATTTGGATCCCCCTCACCTCAGTCTCCCGAGTGTGGATACCACAAACATATGCCGCCACGTCTGGCTGCAGTTGAGGAACTTTTGACTCGGGGGAGACACTGAGAGTTGGTTTGTTGATAACTTCCTCTGTAGTAGCGAGTTCAGAGATATCACTGAAGTCTAAAGGATCTAGTGAAGGAGTATTGGTGTGCACAACCATACTCTCAATCGCTAAAATAGATACTACAGAAATTACTATAATAAAAGGGGACAAGGGAAAAGAGGGAACAGGAAGCCCACTAATAGACACTGCTGCTGCTTAGAAATACAAAATTCTTAAATAGGAAGACAACTGAACAAACACATAGACATAAGTAAAACAAACCCTTGAGTTAATGACTTAAATTACCAATAAAATGAAAAGCACAGTATTGGATTTAGTGCCTCCCTTTCCCCATTAGGCTATAAGGTACAGAGAAATGAAAACAAAAGAGTCCTTATCCACGAAAATGCATTTCTATCTACCACAGAGGGTCATATGGAAGTAATTAATGCCTAGTACCATAGACACAGTAAGTAGAAATTAGCTGAGCGAGTGGTAGGATTAAGCTATCTGTCATCTAAGAAAGACCGTTGTGTTTCACTCTGTTTGAAAGACAGAGATTTCAGACTGATCGCTGCTGTTGTTTTTGTCGTTTGCTTTGTTTGGGTTTTTCTGTATATCCCTGGCTGTTCTGGAATTCGCCCTGTAGTCTAGGCTGGCCTCATATTCAGAGACCCACATGCCTTTATCCCCCAAGTGGTAGGATTAAAGGTGTGTGAAAAACACTCCTTTCTAGACTGATCTTAAAGAAACAACAACAACAACAACACACACACACACACACATACACACATATATGTTCACACATTTGTATGTCAGAGATTGGATCTTACTATAGCAAATATACAACTGAGTGCTCAAGTCCCATTCACTCAAATGAACTGCTTAGTATGTTGAAAAGAAAATGTTTTATGTGCATTGTTGCTTTGACTGTGGGCATGGCTGTGTCAGGGTGTCATATCCCCTTGAACTGGAGTTCCAGACAGTTGTGAGCATCCATGTAGGTGCTGAGAATCAAACCTCAAGAAAAAGAGCCAGTACTCTTAACTGCCACCTCTCAAGCCCCACAAACAGAAATAAAAGAAATATTCTTTGATCCCAACTAACTAAAAATCTAGATGTAGTTTCTTTTTTCAGTGATTTATTGGGGGCAGTGTAGATTGACCCCAGACATTTATACATAGTATCACTCCACAATACTACTGGTCTTCTATTATTTTTTTAACTATTAACTTTGTAGTTTTGATAATTTTGCCCATGTATACAATGTATTGTCATCATATTTAAGCTCATTGTCTTCATGTAGTTTTAAGTAAAATTTTGGTTTTCTGCTTTATACTTTTTTAGCACCATAAAATTATTTCAGAAGCTAAAACTTCTCTCAAATATGCTTCTTATTTTTACTTGGTATTAGCTTCTATTAGACATTCCTCTGACACACATGACTTGTTTCTTGGTGTCTTAACAGAGCCACCACCATTTATGGTGGATTGACATACAATGACGTATCTTATTATATAACTATCAAGAACCTAAGAGAAGCCTGGCTTGGTAGTTATGGTTTCAGGACTCTAATGTGTATGAACCCTGATGGTGGATGGATTGTAACCTCCTCTAGATGTCTTCAGTCACGCAATGATGGACCAGCAAGAGAACTGCCTGGTACTGGATCAAATAGAACCCCTTTGTGCATCGGCATTAGTTACTTTTCTGTTGCTGTAATAAAATATCATGGCTAAGAGCAACTTCAAAGAAGAAAGGGAATATTCTTTGTACAATATTCCAAAGTCTATAATGGTGAGAAAAGCATAAAATGGTCCTGGGAGCAGGACACAAAGTGATCAAATTTTATCCACACACAAGACATAGACAGACAGCAGGGTATAGGCCCAGAATATGATCTCTCAAGTCCTGTTCCTAGTGATGTACTTCTTCCACAAGGCTATGCTTTCTGGAGGTCCCACAACAGCCTAAAACAGTCACCAAAGGAGTATGAGGATTCAAAACCAAGAGCCTATGGGTGACAAGTCCCATTCACACCCTCCTCCCCCGCAGCATTTCTTTCCTAAATCTGTGTCTATTTCCTGTTGTGGGTTTCCAGTTTGTGAGCTTTGGATTCTGGGCTCTGTACAAAGCAAATAAGGGCTCCAAAGTGCAGCTCAATTTGGAATCAACAGGGATCAGCTCACTTTTGTCATCTAATCGCACAGAAGCTGCAGTAGCATCTGTCTTAGGACCCAATCAGCTGTAAAGCCCCATTTAACGCTAATGGCAGAGGACAGTGACTCCACCTTTTGATACGGTAGTGGGGTGAATATAGTGCTCTGGAAAAGCATTATTATATGCCCAGAAATATTATGTGCCCAGTTTTCCAATCATCTGTCAAATACTTCCCATAATGCTCCATGCAACTGCGCTTCCGTTCTTAACCACTGTGGGAACATTCTTAAATTTGTTAACCCATTATTTTGTTTATGTTTGTAAGGTTGTGACAGATAGTCTTGGTTAAATCTCTGAATATATGTGGGGAAATTATGTCTCTTGGGAATAGGTTCCAGAACTCCATTGTACCATTGTATCAAATTGTCTTCCAGTGGAGTTGAACCAATTGCGACACATCAAGTAGCAAGGTATTCGTGCTAGTTACTTGAAAATAAACCTGCTATCTATGACTCTCTTATAGACCATTTTCTCCAATGTAAAACAGCAGCCTTTAAAATTGAACAAGATTTTCCTTCTCTTTCACACTACATTCATAGTGTCCAGGGGTGTAAGGGTAGGGTGGGGAATCATTTGTTTACGTGAGTTGATCTTGCTTGTAGACATTTGGAATTTGAAATCAACCCTTCTTAAAAACTAAGTGGCCGGGCAGTGGTGGCACACGCCTTTAATCCTAGTACTTGGGAGGCAGAGGCAGGCAGATTTCTGAGTTCGAGGCCAGTGTGGTCTACAGGGAGTTCCAGGACAGCCAGGGCTACACAGAGAAACCCTGTCTTGAAAAAAACAAAGCAAAACAAAAAAACAAACAAACAAAAAAACCTAAGTGCCTTTCATTTTAAGGTTAATGCTTGCGTTATGAAAATACATAGCGTGCAGGAAGCAAACATTTGAAAATGCCATTCAGTTTTTCAAATCTGTTGTCTCTTTTACAAATAATCATTATTTCAGAATAAAGATGCACAAATATAAGTACCCATCCCTGTACCCTTTATTCCTGATAATCTTTCATCTCCTCTCTTTCCTGAAGTTTTTGTCCTAACTATCCTAGGTAGTTTTTCATTGGAAGAGCACCTGTCCACATAAAGAATGAAGAAAAGGAGAGAGACAATAGCTAAGAGCTTAGGAAAGCTGATTGTTCTCCAGCAGTATCCTGAAGCAAGTCTTGTGTTGTGTGAGGGGATTACAAGCACGGTACTCGCAGGTCTAGATAGTGACGTGAACTGCTCTGAGTGTAAGAATTTGAGTGGACACCCGTCTGATTATCACCCTTGCATGGTTTTCTTATCCTAAAATTAACAACAGTGAATTAAGTTTCTCCCTTAATTCCTAAAAAATGTTCAGCATACCACTGAAAACTCAAAAAAGACACTGAATGAATTCACTTAAAGTGCCACTTTAGAGACTGATAAGTGTTCAATATTTCTTATTTAAGTTGTTATCTGCATGTGTATACAGGGCAGTGTGTCACATAAACTTATTTTTAATGAGACTATATGTGCACTTTTTTAGATCTGTTTTCACTTTACCATGAATCACTTTAGTGATTTAGAGAACATTCCAAATCAGTGAATGCAAATAAATACTTTTAAAGGCTGCCTACTACTATTGTGTGACTTTACTCAATTGATATTTGGTTTATTGAGAAAATTTAAAAGATATGTAAGATGATGTAATCAATACTCTTGTTTGTGTTATGTTTGTTTTCT
>JADRCD010167758.1:843-15308 GCA_019843815.1 Montemys delectorum
TCTCTCTTCTATCTCTTGTATTCTGTTGGTGATGCTTGCATCTATGTTTCCTGACTTTTTTCCTAAGATTTCTAACTCCAGGGTTGTCTCCTTTTGTGATTTCTTTATTGTTTCTACTTCCATTTTTAGGTCCTGAATGGTTTTATTCAGTTCCTTCACCTGTTTGTTTGTGTTTTCCTGAAATTCCTTAAGGGATTTTTGGGTTTGCTCTTTAAGGGCTTCTATTTGTTTACTTGTGATCTCCTGTAGTTCTTTATGGGATTTTTTTGTTTCCTCTTTAAGTGCTTGTACCTCTTTATCTGTTTTCTCCTGTATTTCTTTAAGGGAGTTATTCATGTCCTTCTTAAGTTCCTCTATCAGCATTGTGAGATGTGTCTTTAGATCCAAATCTTGCTTTTCTGGTGTTTTGGGATATCCAGGGCTTGCTGAGGTGGGAGTACTAGGTTCTGGTGAAGCCAAGCAGTCTTGGTTTCTGTTGGTAGGATTCTTGAATTTGCCTTTTGCCATCTCTTGATCTCTGGTGTTAGAAGTTCTTGGTGTCTTAGGGCTTGACCTTTCCTTGCTGCCCTGCAACTCCCCTTCCACTCCTGAGGTCTTTGCCTCCCAGCTGGTCTGGCCTGAGTCCTTGGGCTGAAGTCAGCCCTGAGTCCTTGGGCTGAAGTCTGCCCTGGAGGGAAGCTCTCACCTGAGTCCTTGGTCTGAAGTTTGCCCTGGAGGGAAGCTCTCCCCTGAGTCCTTGGGCTGAAGTCTGTCCTGGAGGGAAGCTCCCGCCTATCAGGCAGGGGGCAGAGGTGGTCAGTGATCCAGCTCTGTCACTCGGAAGCTGACAGGCTCCTGTCCCTGCAGTCCTGCGGCTCCCCTGCAATTCCTGAGGCCTATGCCTCCCAGCTGGTCCTGCCTTAGCAAGACCCCAGAGAGAAAATGGCGATCTCACCTGAGTCCTTGGGCTGAAGTCCCACCTGAGTCCTTGGGCTGAAGTCTGCCCTGGAGGGAAGCTTTCCCCTGAGTCCTTGGGCTGAAGTCCACCCTGGAGGGAAGCTTTCCCCTGAGTCCTTGGGCTGAAGTCTGCCCTGGAGGGAAGCTCTCGCCTATCAGGCAGGGGGCAGAGGTGGTGGCTGATCCAGCTCTGTCTCTCGGAAGCTGACAGGCTCCTGTCCCTGCAGTCCTGCGGCTCCCCTGCACTTCCTGAGGCCTATGCCTCTTGGCTGGTCCCACCTGATTCCTGGGGCTGAAGCCTGCCCTGAGTCCTTGGGCTGAAGCCTGCCCTGAGTCCTTGGGCTGAAGCCTGCCCTGAGTCCTTGGGCTGAAGCCTGCCCTGAGTCCTTGGGCTGAAGTCCGCCCTGGAGGGAAGCTCCCGCCTATCAGGCAGGGGGCAGAGGTGGTCGCTGATCCAGCTCTGTCACTCAGAAGCTGACAGGCTCCTGTCCCTGCAGTCCTGCGGCTCCCCTGCAATTCCTGAGGCCTATGCCTCCCAGCTGGTCCTGCCTTAGCAAGACCCCAGAGAGAAAATGGCGATCTCACCTGAGTCCTTGGGCTGAAGTCCCACCTGAGTCCTTGGGCTGAAGTCTCGGTCTAACCTTTCATGAGTGCCTCTCAGCCGCCGCCGCCGCTGCTGCTGCTGCTGCTGGTCTAGCCTTTCATGAGTGCCTCTCAGCCGCCGCCGCCGCTGCTGCTGCTGCTGCTGCTGCTGCTGGTGGTGGTCTGATATTTTCTTTATTTACATGTCATATGATATCTTCTTTCCCAGTTTCCCCTCCAAAGTAAAATAAAATAAAATAAAATAAAATAAAATAAAAACAAAAAACAAGAAAAAAAGAAAAAACCTGTTCCCTCCCCTCCTCCCCCTGCTCACCAACCTACCCTCTCCCACTTCCTGGCCCTGGCATTCCCCTACACTGGGGCATAGAACCTTCCCAGGGTATAGCAGAGGCTGGCCTAGTTGGTCATCAAGGGCAAGAGAGGTCTTCTAATAGTTTCTAATGAGTTGGCAGAGTAATGGAAGGAACCTTTCCAGCAGTTGCCCTCTGACATTCTCAGAGTCAGGGCAGTGCAGTCTTGTCCACTAAAGACAAGTCCTCATTTTTCTCAGTGTCTGACTTTGAGTACAATGACTTTTTTTTGAATAGTCAAGGAAGCTCAGCCAATTCAAGAACACAAAGACCATCAAGGTCAGGAATGGCAGGGAAAGTGCTCATGTGGCTGAGAAATGACCCAGAGCAAGGTAGATCAGTGGGTGGTGTCAGAGCTAGGAGCACAAGACTCCCCAACATCCATTCTGCTTCTCTGAAAGCAAAGCATATTCAAAACAGAGCATTAGAACTTGAAGATCTCTCTCTCTCTCTCTCTCTCTCTCTCTCTCTCTCTCTCTCTCTCTTACCAAATAAAACCCACTGGCCCTATTAATTTATCTGCTTTAGCTCCTGAACAGCCTTGTCTCTAAGCACTATGATGACTTTGAGCAGATCCTTGCATGGCCCATGTACCCTATGGCACTGGAAAAGGAAGGCATGTATAGGTGGTATTTTTGGAAGAGGAATCTGTTTTGCTTTTTGAAACACACACAGATCATTACACCAGACTAAGAATGTTGTCTTCTGGCTCATGCAGCCATGCCGCCACCCAACTATGGCTGGAGAATTAGGGTTGCCTGTAGAATGAAATAAAACCAAATTTGTTTTCAAAGAAATCAGTAACCACTAAGAAGTAATTCTACTATGGTAGATTCCAAAGCTAGTGCGTTTATCCTTGGAGCACTAGCATACCAAGACTATTCAGATGTGATGCATGAAGTATCCTAAAAGAAGAGCAACAACATACAAAGACGATCTCTGTCCTTGGGGTTCTCTGTATCCCTCAATTTAGCAACTGAATGATTTTCTAGTTATTAATGAGTTTAAATAGCTGTAAACTCACAGCCATCTACCTTACTAAGCAGTGTCCATATCCATTTGTGTCTGGATGCATTAAAATTGTAACTAATCTTTTTAGTATTGATTCTTAGGTTTTGTCCTGATCAAGGGCATCATTTCTACCAACACAGAAAGTTTTCTTGCCATCTAAATATTCCTCCCTATTTTCCTCTGTGGACCCCAGGGACAAGGTCACTCCTTCAAACAAGCCCTGGATTTACTCTGAGCTCTGACTCATGATTAATTTTTCATCATGTTTTTGTGTGATTATATCTTGTGGCTATTACAACACTGAATTGAAGGTGATAAAAGTATGAAAAAGCCATCCAAGTAATCTGGCATCATGTTTTCGTGGAAACAGTATTAATAAAGCAGATGCTCACTGATCAAGAGAAACTGGGAGCCACTGTGAATGTGTGTGATCTCTGGCAACAATAGCATGGAGTCAGAGAAAGCAGAATTAATCTTAGTTCTGCAACTTACCAGCAGTATATTCTTTGGGCATCTCATCCTATTCAGCTTCAGCTTCCATACTATGAAAAGGAAATGATAATGATTGTATAGAGATTGATCTGTCATATTTCACAGGTGTTGTGTGGGACATATTTTACATCACTATGATAAAATGTCCAATTAAAAGAAAGAAGAATTAATTTTGTCTCATTTTAAAAGGTAAAGTCAACCATTGTAGAGAGGCCATGCATAGCTAGACAGACCGGAAGCAGACTGGAGCAATAACAGGAATGGGCCCGTACTTGGTACAGCTCCCAGAGATATGCACCAGGTGAATCACTTCCTAAAACCAGGCCCTACCTTCCACACTTATACCACCTCTCAATAGTCTGTTCAGACTTTTGCTCTGCGGATGGATTAATCATTTGTGAGATCAGAGCCTCCCTGGTTTAACTGTGAAAACATCCCCATAGATATGCCTAAAGATGAATTTTACTAATCCCAAAGATTCCTCAGTCCAATCAAGGGAACAATCAAGATTAATCATCACAGACAGGAACATTTGCCTAAATGCCACTGGGCAGTTACTTGATATTTATGCTCTCCAACTTTCTTATGGACAAACACTCAGTTCTGTTCAGTGTGAGAAGATAATCTGTTTAAGACACTTTCAGGTGATTTGCTTTAGCCAGCAAGTCAGATATTTGTGAAAAATTCTCAACTTTGCTTCCATTTTCAAATGATGGCTACTTCTCTTTTCTTCTTACTCCTCTTCCAACAGTCCTCTCTTTCTCCTTCTCCACACCCCCCAAACACCTGGGTTTTTTTCTTTTTTCTTACTTCACCTTCTTTTTCATCTACTTTCCTTTTCTACCTGGAATCTAACCACAAGAAGGAAATTATCAATTCACATTACTGAGAGCTTACAATGTTCCAAGTATTGTCCTCAATGTCACTAGAAACAAATGTGGAACCTATATTCTAGTGTGAATAAGTAAGGATCAGCAAATTTAATAGGTAAATTACAGAGTATATCAGACCTGATAAGTGCTGGGTGGGGATGGAGGAAGAACGGAATAAAAGATCGGACATAGTAAAGGTAGCATCCATTATAAACACGATGGAAAGGATGGATCACCAGAAGACATTTTTAGGACAAGGTTGTACAGGAGTGAGGAAGAAGCCATACCAGTAATGCAGAGAGGAACACAGGAAGAACAGCCAGTGCCTAGTGGTGGAAGAAATGCTGACTAGATTAGTGCGAGCTTCAGCACCACATAAATCCTGCATAGCAAATGCATGCCTAGAATTCCAGCATCAGGAAGTTACAGTTCAAGGTCATCCTTGCCAAATAGAAAATGTGAGGCCAGCCTGCAATGCAAGAGAGTTTATGTCAAAAAGAAACAAACAAACAAACAAACAAGGAAAGAAGGAAAGAAAGAAGGATAAAGAAAGGAAGAAACAAAGAAACAAAGAAAGAGGCAAAAAAAATGAAAGGAAAAAAAATGGACAAAATAGAAAAAGGCTAAAAAAATTAAAATAAATAAATAAATAAATAACCACTTGATACTACAAATTGGATTAGGCAATATGGAGGCATGAATAAAACAGAAAGCAATGATGATAGGATTTGATTTGGGTCAGGGTGTCAACAGTATTTCTGAACATAAGTCTAGAAGCTCACATCATGGAAAAACCAATGTATAAGAATAAATGTTGGAGCCAGCCTAAATATAGCTATCTACTGAGAGGCTCTGACAATACCTGACTAATACAGATGTAGAGGCTCACAGCCATCCATTGAACTGAGTACATGGTCCCCAATGAAGGAGTTAGAGAAAGGTTCTATGGAGCTGAAGGGTTTGCAGCCCTTTAGGACGAACAACAATATGAATTAACTAGTACCTTCAGAGCTCCCAGAGACTCAACCACCAACCAAGGACTATACATGGTGGGACTGATTGTTCTGGCAGCATGTGTATAGTAGAGGATTGCAAAGTCAGTCATCAATAGGAGGAAAGGACCTCGGCCTTGTGAAGGTTCTGTGCCCCGGTGTTTTCATGATCAAAAAACATCCACCCCACTTCCTAGGAATGAGGTGTAGTTCTCTTCTAATTACTTCCTGCTGATTTCGAATAGAGTCTGTATTGGGCAGAGGGCCAAGAAAATTTGGAAAATGTTTAGTCTTATATATATATATATATATATATATATATATATATATATATATATATCAGGTGTGTGGTTTAATTAAGACAATGTTTTAAGGTTTTAACAGACCATTTTTTTTCAGGTTACATGAGAGAAATGAGAAAGTTTTTTCTGACAAAACAATATTGGTAGCTTTAGCAGTCTATGGAGAAATTTGTTCATTTTGTCTTCCTCTGAATAACAATTGCTTCTTTACTTTCTGATCGTGCCTGAAATTTTAAAATAAACTCTGCTGTGACAGTCTCAACTTATTAATCATTTTGCTCCCTTTGTCCTCAGTCACTGCTTTGCCCATCACTTTGCCAGTTGCATTACGTGTGTTTCACTAACTGTTTTATGTTGTCAAGCAGCCTTTACATTCCTGCCATTATCACACAGTATTTTAGCTGCTAGGATGCTGGAAAGCTAGAGTCAGCAGGAAGTAATTAGAAGAGAACTACACCTCATTCCTAGGAGCGGGGTGGATGATTTTGATCATGAAATGGGTGTTGGATGTTTGTCTCTGTTTAATAGAGGCTGGTTACAAATTGTTACAGTTTTGGACGGGGGGGGGGGGGGGGCAGCAAATGTGGGAATGTAGATTCAGGAATTTTTCTTTCCAGAGGAAAGAGATTGAGAAGAGAGGGGGAGATGCAGGAATGTTATAAGAGTAATAAGAAAACAAGGTGTGGATTATTGAATCTATTCTCTTTTTCTCTTTCTTTTTTTGTTTTTTTTTATTAGATATTTTCTTTATTTACATGCCATATTGTATCTCCTTTCCCAGTTTCCCCTCCAAAAAAAGAAAAAATAAAATAAAAACAAAACAAAAACTTGGAAACTTGGAAAGGAAATATCATATGACATGTAAATAAAGAAAATATCTAATAAAATAAAAGGGGGGGGGAAGAAAGTCACAGGAGAGAAAATGGAGGTCTCACCTGAGTCCCTGGGTCAGAGCACTCCCTGGAGACAAGCTCTTTGCTTTGGGGGGGAATGCGGGGGGGGGGGAGGGAAGGGGCAGAGAGGGCTGTGGATCCACTGTCACTTCTAGGTGTAGACAGAGTTAGAAAGGATCCTCTCCCAGCTGCCCTGCCATGGTCCTGTCTTAGAAAGTCACCGGAGAGAAAATGGAAATCTCACCTGAGTCCCTGGGTCAGAGCCTGAATCTACTCTTAAACCAAAAAAAAGAAAGAAAGAAAGAAAGAAAGAAAGAAAGAAAGAAAGAAAGGAAGGAAGGAAGGAAGGAAGGAAGGAAGGAAGGAAGGAAGGAAGAAAGAAGGAAAGAAAGAAAGAAAGAAAGAAAGAAAGAAGGAAAGAAGGAAGGAAGGAAGGAAGGAAGGAAGGAAGGAAGGAAGGAAGGAGGGAAGGAAGAAAGAAAGAAAGGAAAATGGAAAAAGAAAAAAAACATTTTATAGCCATAATCTTACATTGGTATAGATCTTTATAATTTGATGCAAAATTGAGGTTACATTTTGATATATTGGTACAGAATTTTGTATATTGATACAGAAATAAGGTTGTTTTAATACGTTGGTACACAATTTCTCTATACTGATAGAGAAATCAGGTTATTTTTGATACATGGAATAGGTTATTAAATACTGACACAAGCTTAAGATTAATTTCAATACTGGGCCAGAAGGCTTTAGATGGATGCTTCAATGTTATAGAGACAATTCTGAGTTGCTGTCTAGACAGCTAACTGTCTGTCATTTTGGAAGTTCTTGACGTCACTCCCTACTTACTCAGGTGATAATTATTCCTTATCAGGTCTATGCTGTGGTTGAAGACTAAATAGTTACAGTCTTACAATTAAGCTTGAGTTATTTATGATTTAAGTTTTTTTAGGTCTAAAAAATGTTTTTAGGTTGGTAATACAAATTAAGATAAAATTTGAGTTAGGTACAAAACGCTTAACACCCCAACATAGAATGGATAATATAAATAATTTTTTCACGATTGTCAAAAACTATGGACTGGATACTGAAAATGTATATCATACAGTATAGTTTCATAATTGATATTATTGTATTCAAGTTTTATATTTGAAAGAAAAAGAGCTTTCTATTGGACTAAAAAGAAGAATTGTAGAGAGACTATCTTGTATGTTGTATGGCTATATCACCTGTCAATTAAAACCTATGACCTATAGGAAAGGGTAGATTAGAACATGGGACACCCATGAGGCAAAAAGAATTCTGGGATAGAGTGAGTCACAGGGAGATTCACCAAGGAAGATGTGGCAAGATGGATGCATTGTATCTGAGCGCAGATAATCAGCCACATGGCAGAATGCAGATTAGAATAAATGGACTCATTTAAGTTATGATCTAGTTAGAGAAGAGCCTAGCTATATGGCCAAAGTATTTTAAATATATTTTGAATCTTATTCTAGGAACATGGAGCTAGGAGGAAGAACCAGACAGAACTTCTACATGTCTTAGTCAGTGTGCTATTGCTGTGAAGAGATACCATGACCATGGCAACTCTTATAAAGGAAAGTGTTCAATTGGGTCTTGCTTATAGTTACAGAGTTTTAGTCCATCATCACCATAGAAGCACACAAGCAGACATGGTGTTGGAGAAGAAATTGAGAATTCTACATCTGGACTGACAGAAAACAGGAAGAATGAGCCACTGGGCCTTGCATGGGCTTCTGTAACGTCAAAGCCTAGTAACACACTTCCTCCAACAAAGTCATACCCCCAGCTCATTACAAACAGGGCCACTCACTAATGACTAAGTGTTCAAATATATGAGCCTATGAGGGTCATTCCTATTCAACCACAACATTCCATTCTGGTCCTGTAGACTTGTAACCATATCATAATGCAAAACTGCATCCAACCCAGCTTCAAAATTTCCCATAGTCTATCACAGGCTTAATATTGTTCTGAGACCCATGGCAATCTCTTAACTATAAACCCCCTATGAGATCAAAATTAAAAAGGAGACCACATATTTGCAACATATATTAGCACCTAATATATATGATCATCCCAAAGGAGAGTAAAGGGAAAAGAGTAAGACAATACTAGGCCAAAGCAAGACCAAAAATTAACTGGATAAACTCCAAACTCTGCATCTCCATGTTTAATGTCAAAGTGCTCTTCCAATCCCCAATTCTTTCAGCTGTGCTGGCTACAACACTCTCTTTCGAATGATTTCCACATCCTGTTAGCAGTTCTCCTTGACAGACATCTCACAACTCTGAAATAGTCAGTCTGGAGGTCTCCAACAAAATCCAGACTTCACTTTCACAGCTTCCCACAATGACCGCTCTAGGCCTCCACTCAGGGACACTCTGGATATACATCTATCTGGTCTCAGTGCCTTTCTTTAGCCATGGAGAAGATTCCTCAACCCCTTTCTTGAAGTATCCTTGACTCTAAGGTGAGACCATGTGGCCAAAGCTGCCAAATTTTGCTGCTTGCTGAGCCTAGAATTTGGTCCCCTCGTTCCAATGCATCCGCACCAGCTTTCTGCTTTCAGTGGTTTAACTCCACTGCTTAAACTTTCTCTTAATTCCCATTCATGAATTGGAAGCTTAGCTAGATGGAGTCTTGCAGAAAACCACAACTGATCAAAATGTAGATTTGTAGAGTCCGGTCCTAACTGATCCATCTACAACAAAACTCTTGCACCCAAGGACCAGAGATCATTGTGAAATAAGGATGGAGAGTTCATAAGAGAAACTTCCAGATGAACAGGAAGTTTGCTATGAAATTATGTACCCTAAAAATAAATATAAAAGAAGCTACAATCATACTATTTCACAAACATGGCTACCTAAACATGACCTGGACAAGGACAACACTAGTAGATATGCAAACATGAAAGGGGGAAAGTTCATGAGACTCCAACCCTGCATAATCTATAGGCAACTACAGGCAACTAAGGAATCTTGAGAGTGGGAGAAATAGCCTTCCTCAGGAAAAAGAAGTACAACAATTGAATATTCAGTACCAATGCTCAGCCAAAAAAACCTATATACAAACAAATAAATTGTATACTGGACAGGTTGTACTTACCTATTTAAGTGGATGGATGGATAGATAGGTAGGTAGATAGGTAGATAGATAGATAGATAGATAGATAGATAGATAGATAGATGCAATAACAATTAAAGAAAGAGGCTATAAATTTGAAGGAAAGCAAGGAAGTACATGAGAAGATTTTGAAGGAAGAAAGGAAAGGGACTATAATGTAATTACATTACAACCTCAAAAAAAATTTAACATATATACACTAAACTATTAAGTGAAAATAATATCTGGCTATCAATGCTAAATTCCAGAGATAAACATTCTAAAAGACATTTTGTATCCTTCTAGAAGTTCTTTTTATAAATAAAATTATTTTCAAAAATAGGTAAGTTTAAATATAATTGTGATGTGCATGCACAACACATGAGGTACTGAAGCCATGATTGTCACAGACATGTAAGAATGGCTGAGTAACAATGAAGATCATAGCCTAATGTGAGAGGAAGTATCTATGGTCTTCCAGAGAATAGGCAGAGACTTTTCAGGAACTTGGGTATCACCTGCTGTTCATTCCAGGCATGGCAGTCTTTGAGTGTCTATGCTGAAGAAGGAAAAGCGATGGATAGGTAAGTCTTGGTCAAGGTTTCTCTATATTATACTTGGATAAAACATTTCTCAAGTGATCAACATGTCTAATGCCCATTTCAATCAAACTGAACCAAAGGTTTGGATAGCAGGAGACAAACACAATACAAAGTCAGAGATGCTAAGCATTTCCATTTCAGTACCCACCAGATATTTGTAAGCCGAAGAGATAAGCTGGTGTTTACAGAAAAAAAAAAGTGGCCTTCAGATTCCTGGAAAACAACCCAAGTGACCATTACCATCACAACCCATGGGGCAGAGTTGTTATCACAAGGCTATAGGAGACAAATTGTCTGTCAGTCAGCTGTGTGTCCTCAACATTAGTGATTTTCAAGTCACCTAAAAAGAAATGATGCTGTGCTGTTGACTTGGGTTTTTTTTCTCATAATATCACTGGAGAACATAGATAGTACTCTGATTGATTGTGAGTATGTCTTCAATGTAAGGCCAGCAGAATTTCCCAGGACAAATTAGGTCAGTACAAAGAGACAGGAGAGCATCAAAGACAGTGCTCAGCTTACAGCCCCAAATTTATGATCAGACAAGATAGAGGAACAAAGTTTTATAGAAACATCAAGTTTGGTTTGAGAAAAGTTGGTAATTCAATGTCTATCAGACACCCAAAGATCAACAACACACAGGTAATCAGAGATCAAAAACAAGCTAAATTTTGAGGAGCACAGGCATCGAACCACAAGGAGATCATCAAGAAACTGAATCTGAGTAGCAGATTATTTTATTAGATATTTTCTTTATTTACAGTATCTCCTTTCCCAGGTTCCCCTCCAAAAAATAAAAAAATAAAAATAAAATAAAATAACAAAAACTAAAACTAAACCCCTCCCCCCCCCCTGTTCGCCAACCCACCCCCTCCTGCTTATTGGCCTTGGCATTCCCCTACACGGGGTCATAGAACCTTCACAGGGCCAAGGGCCTCTCCTCCCACTGATGACCGACTTGGCCATCCTCAGCTATACATATGCTGCTGGAGCCATGAGTCCCACCATGTGTACTCTTTGGTTGGTGCTTTAGTCTCTGAGAGCTCTGAGGGTACTAGTTCGTTCATATTGTTGTTCTCCCAAAGGGGCTGCAAACCCTTCAGCTCCTTGGGTCCTTTCTCTAGCTCCTTCTTGTTTGGGAATCTTCAGAGGAAAAGCAAGGAGGCTGAGGAGTCATAGAACAGTGGCAGAAAATCTGGCTATGTGGTGCTGAGAAGTGTACTACGCAGAGATGGTGAACAGTGGCATTGAGTGCTACTTGGGGAGCCACATAAATGAGCTCAGAGACTTGACCACCAGTCTCACACTGTGGAGGTCACATTTGCTGAGAGCAACAGCCTGGGTAGATCCTTGGGGTGATTCAGAGAGAATGAGGATGGTGAAGAGTATAATTGATTCTTTGTGCAATCAGTGGTTGGTGGTGCTTGTGGGTGTTACTTGTTCTTAAAATGGAAACTAGAACCACATTTGTATGTTAATAGCAATGATGAAACACAGAAAATCAAATGATATTGTAGATAAAAGAATTCCTAGAGACCCAAGGAGCTGAAGGGGTTTGCAGCCCCATTGGAGGAACAACAATATAAACCAATCAGTATCCCCAGAGCTCCCAGGGACTAAACCACCAACCAAAGAGTACACGTGGAGGGACCCATGGCTCCAGCTGTAAATGTAGCAGAGGATGGCCTTATCTAGCATCAATGGGAGGAAAGGCCCTTGGTCTTGTGAAGGCTCAATGGCCCAGTGTAGGGGAATGCCAGGGTCAGGGAGCAAGAGTGGATGAGTTGGTGTGCAGGGGAAGGGGAGATGGGATAGGGAGTTTTCAGAGGGAAAACCAGGAAAGGGGACAACATTTGAAATGTAAATAAAGAAAATATCTAATAATTAAAAAAAAAAAAAGAATTCCTAGAGAGATTCACTTGGGGCAAGGGAGGACCACTAAGTAGTGTCTTAAGCTAAGAGCATGAATAATTTCTCTTCAGTGGTGCTCGGAAGCCTACTGTCCTGGACGGCTGGTGCAAACACAGGTTACTGTCCTACATCTCGAGTCCCACAGTCACTAACTCTCTGATAGGAATGGAGACATGTACATTTCTAACAAGTCTTTAGGTAACAGTCATGCAGCTGGTCCAGGGACTGCACCCCAGGAAGTGCGTATAGTAACAGATGGGAAGGCAGAACCATTGGAGAGCCTATAGACACGTGGGAGGCAAAGGATGTGGAGATTTTCTTCACAGCATTCCAACTTTCAAAGTCAAGTGAGAAGACAGTGTGAGTTGAATGAGGAGGAGGCAGAAGTCTGAGAGGCAAGTAGGAGAAGTGAGAGAATCCAGAAGCAAATGCTGGAAGAGGTGAACACAATCAGGGAGCTGCAACACGGTATAAGGGCGAATTAACGCCTTCGTCTGATTTAAAACTATCACAGAACGCCTATCCCACCACATACCCTAAAGAACAATCTAAAAGACTCATATGCCTTGATACTTGCAAACCACACTCAGGACAATCTTTTCATCCAAATGCGTATCCTTGCTAAGTTCCTCCGCAAAACTCCCTCAGTCCCGCACCACAGCGTGTGTTCCAGCAGGCATCTGTACCTTCCTTCCCTAACAGCCCCAGTTTAGCTGCCTGGTTTGCGGCTCTTGTTCGTACAAGAAAAGAAAACCCTTACCTCGTGAAGACAGTTTCCAACTACTCGTGGTCAAAAGGAATACTTGACTTATGCTGACATAAAACCTTGGGTACCATGACATATTTGGGATGGGAATTGCTAAATAATTGCTTGTTGTGATCATCTTCAATATTGCTTCATAAATAGGAAGTGCCTGAGATTTTACCCTGCCTAGAACCAACACATTAACGTGTACTATCTCATTGGCAAAAGGCATGAGATTGCTGAGTCAAAGACCAAGGATTCTTCCATCTATAGCAAGAGCATTGTTAGAGTTTCACATTCTTTCTGATTTCTAGGTTCCCATGTCTCAGTCAGATCGACAGGCATAGATGGATGGTGGCACACAGTGAGTGTGAAAAAACAACAAACAAACCCTGGGCTCCGTGGAAGTTTTTATTTTAACATACTGTTAAATTTTTTATTAGCATATCTCATATATAACAATGAGTTTCACTGTGACATTATCATATATAGACATAATGTATTTTGTAATTACTTCATCATCATCCCATCATCTATCCTGTCCATCCCACTCTTTCTGACCTCCTTACTCATCCCATGGGCTCATACTTTTGTATTTTCGTGTGATGTTTGGTGTGTGTGTGTGTGTGTGTGTGTGTGTGTGTGTGTGTGTACACCAATAAGTTTGAGTAGGGTTATTTACAGAAGCACAGACATGGGGGCATTGTTAACAGAACAACTTACCAGTGGTTATACCACTAAAAAAAATGCCTATCCCTCTCGCAGCAACCCTCAAGGGCTTGCAGATCCTCGGGTAGAAGTGGGGCCCCCCAAGCCTCTCCCTACCTTTCAGCTATTTTGAAAATCAACAAACTCTGGAGCAGGCAGTGACAAGGCAGCTTCCCTCACTGTGGGAAGAGATAACTGGATGATGCTGAAGTCTATGGCAACTTCTTTGTGCCCACTTCCAGAAATGCAGGCACAGCATAATGGCCTGGCACACTGGTAACAGGCAGCCTATAACTGACTACCAGACCCCATGCCCACTCAAGTGTCAGTAATTTTTATATTATCATAGTAAGTATTCTAGAACATTCGGAATAGTGAACATACCCAGCTAAACTGCAATTGTGGAGTTTGTTAATGGAACTAAGCTTGGAAATGAAGCAACAGGAAAAATGAGTGGGGAATTTATCACCTTGCAGAAACTGCAGAGTTATCGCCAGTTACCTTGCTGTTCACTGAAGCCCACGACACAGATCCATTCCTAACTTTGAATTATATGCACTATTCAGTTACTTGTATTACTGCCAAATGCTGTCCTTTGCTGAGTCAAGACACTCTAAATGTGTCATTGGTTACTCATAAGGTACATCTTGTTCTTGCTTAGTTATTAAGGTTTCTAAGAAAAATATACAATGCTACAGGCTATTACAATGAGGGTAAAATGTCAGCTGGGCTTAGACATACACAATCCACTTCAGGACTTCTAGCTACACCCATCAGCATTCACAGCTGCATTGTAAGAAATTTCATTAAATGTCTTTGGTATCTGGTCCCATTACAATGTACAGTGACATATCTCTCTCTCTCTCTCTCTCTCTCTCTCTCTCTCTCTCTCTCTCTCTCTCTCTCTCTCTCTCTC
>JADRCD010167759.1:0-13038 GCA_019843815.1 Montemys delectorum
CACACACACACACACACACACACACACACACACACGAGAAGCCAAGTTCCCAAAGTGCCAGGTGGATGCCAAACTTTTCTCTGTTACAGTGATAACATTTAAAAACCAAAACTGTACACCAAAGATAAGCTAAAAACTACTTTTACTGTATGCAAACATTTTTTAAAGATAAATATTGGTAAAGAAATCGACATGAACACCTATGTATATATTATGTTGTATAAAAACATTTCTGTTACAAAAACACCGAAGCTATCTTTTTTACGTTTTAAAATAGGATTTCTTTTATTTATTTATTATTCTTTGACAGTTTCATACATGTAACTGTCTGTGTTGGTCACCTCCATTTCCACCTCAGTCCCACTCCCTCATCTTTTCTGGTGTTCTAAGTTGGCAGAAAGTTATACTTTTCTGTCATTTCTTATTTAGAGAATATCTCTTTGATAGAGTAATAACTATATTTTAAAATTACATTTAAATGTATTTTGTAGTGGTGGGTACATCTTGTTTTGGGGCACATGTGGAAGTCCAAGGACAGTTGTTTTTTTCCATGTGGGTCCCAGGGATAGAACTCAGGTTGTTGGACTTGGATGCAGGTGCTTTTGCCTGCTGAGCCATCTTGCTGGCCCTAGCTGCATGTTCTGTACAGGTAGTGCATCTCTGTGACGGAGGTTGTGTCCTTTTATTGTGGACATTGCACAGCATTACTTGAGCATGGCATTTGCTGGTCACTGGGAGAGTGTCCTTTGTGTGCCTTGAGTAACCTTTGAAGCCTCAGGGAGCGACTTGTGTTTATTTAAAAATCTTGGTGACATTAATTCACTGACACTGTGTAAACACCTCCCCTACTAGACTGGAGGTGTCAAAGGTGTGAAAATTTACCCTGACGTTCCTCAGATCCTGAGAGAGTTCCTTCTCGTGAGGCTTTGCTAAATCAATGTTCTGGTTTGTGGACTCAGCGCTTACATGAAATGGTGTTCCTGTTTTCAGCCAAGCCAAGAAAACTCACTTGCATTTAATGATCATGACCTATTCTTGGGAGTTAGTGATGAGGAGCAAGTGGCGTCAGTCAGCCTGGATGCTTACTGGTCCTTGCTCACAGTCACTCTGTCCTTCAGTACTCAGTGTCTTAGTGACCGTTTTTTCATTGCAAGAAGCAGGATCTCCTGACTCATTTAAACCTGGAGACTGGTAACCCTGCACAGGGAAGTGCAGGCTAAAGTCAAAAGTCCAGTTTCAGCGTCTGAGTACTTTAAGGGTGTGCCCATATCATGCTCACGCCCTGGCATTCTGATAGCAGTTGTTTTTGCAGTTACAATAGGAGGAAGGTTTCTGTGTGGAAGAAAACCACACATCATTAGATCCAGAGACTAAGAGTAAGTCTCAGGGACCTTTAGGTAACTAGGAAGTACAGTCCAGAATTTACTCAAACTCGTCATTCATTAAAAATAAATATTTTTCTCTAGTATGTCAGTTTTGAAACTATAGTCCTGTGCTATTTAACCACAGGAGGAATATATATCCAGGCAGTTTCTTGAAGTATACTTAAATGTAACTGGTGTGTCCTGTAGGTGTGCTCGTTCTCTCTCTCCACATACATACATACATACATATGCATGCCTGTTGTTCTCAGCTATAAACCTGTACAGTGTGTGGCTCTAATGAACACTAGAGGCAATTTAATCTAATGGTACTTATAGCTAAACTTAGAAAAGGTCCAGTAGAAAGCTAGACATTGTATATGCTAACATTGAGGTGTTCCAGGGTACATGACTGCAGCTTACTATCTTCAAGGGTCAGTAATTTTGTAAGCTAAACGATATTTCATTTGTATGTGACATATGTTCATAGCTACACATCTGAATTTCTCCTGCTTTTTGATTATTATGAAAAGTGAATAGTGCTTCTGTGAACCTGGCATGTAAATAGATTTGAGCCTCTCCTTTTTATTTCTTTTAAGAATGTACTCAGGAATAGAATAGCTAAGTCCCTGGTAGTTTCCTTTAGCATATATGTACACACACACACACACACACACACACACACACACACACACGCTCTCACAAGTATACATATTGGTAGTGCTGGGGAATAAGCAAGTACTTCATCAGTAAACTACATTGTCATAGAATTAACTCTTCCAGAGTTGCTTTGTGCTGCCACGGTGGCTGCAGAGACTGTGCTTTATGCCATACATTTTTAGCAGTTTTTAATATGTAAAAATATTTTTGTGTCTGTACTTTTTTTTTTTTTTTTTTTTTTTTTTTTTGAGATAGGGTCTATATTTAGCCCTAGCATGTCCTGGAACATGCTGTGTAGACTAGGCTGGTCTTGAACTCAGAGATCCATCTGCCTCTGCCTCTGTTGGGATTAAAGGCTTGCAGTACCATATCCTTGCCTGTAGTTGTCTTTTTAAAGTAGTGGTCTGTAGTTTGCCCAGCCTTTTCAGTTCATACCCCACCCCCGCCCCCATTCTCTTCTCTCTCCCTCCTCCTCCGCTACCCCTCTTCTCCCATGTCTTGTCTCCTTTTTACTTTTCTCTCTTCAAGATAGGCTATCACGCTGTATAGCCCCATAGGTCTGGAGCTAACTGTGTAGCCCAGGCTGGCCTCAGACTCATGGTGGCCTTCCTGCTTCCACTTCCTGGGATTATAGACATCATGCCCAGTGGCGTGATAAGGCATATTGCTAGATGTCCAGATTTTTCAAGTAAACCAGAAATCTACATTTTATTTGAAGTTATCCCACTTAAAAAAACGTCAAGCCAAGCAAAATAGGGCTTTAGGCTGGATTCAGCTCTTGAACACCAGTTTGTTATTATCCTTGCCTAAATCTCTTCTCTTTTCTGGAGTCCTACTCTCTTCCTACCTGCACCCTTGAACTCTCTTCAGTGCTCAAAGCAATTTCTTGGGGTTGTTAAATTGAGACTTTCTGTAAAGGCCAAAGTTGGGGCTTCTTTGTTACATGCTCTTCAGGGAAGCCTCTGTCATGCTCAGACTTGAAGCAAACCATTAGACTCCAACTCTGTTCAGACTTGTAGACCCTTCTGCAACCCTAGCCATTACATTTTACTTCATGATTCATACCCTCTCTGCCTTGTTTATCTGTTCATGTATTCATCCCATCGTTTCTGTCTTTTAGTGTGCCATCCCGTCTTTTACTTTGTTGAACTTTTATTCACGTCGGAGCCTGTCTCATACCACCTTCCTTTGTGGCGTGTGTGTATCCGTGTGCATGCATTGGAGGACTTTGGGTATCTACCTGTATCAGTGACCACCTAATTGCCTACAGACTGGTTCTCTCACTGAACTTGTTTAGGTTAGGCTAGGTTGGTTGTAATCAGGCTCTAGAGATCTACCTGTCTCTGCCCCTCAAGACTGGGTTTCAGATTCACGGAACTGTAGGTGCTGGGGATTTGAACTCATTCAGGTCCTTATGCTTGTCGAACAAGCACTCCTACTCACTGAGTCAACTCCAGAGTTCCACTATTTGCCTTCTTTTTTCTTTTCTTTTTTTCTTTTTTAGTTTTTCGAGACAGGGTTTCCCTGTATAACCCTGGCTGTCCTGGAACTCACTCTGTAGACCAGGCTGTCCTGGAACTCACTCTGTAGACCAGGCTGGCCTCAAACTTAGAAATCCACCTGCCTCTGCCTCCCAAGTACTGGGATCAAAGGCGTGTGCCACCACTGCCTGGCTGTTTTTGCTTTTTTGAGATAGGATTTTACTATGTAGAGTTGTCTGGTCCAGAACTTGCTGTGTAGAACAATGTGGCCTTGGCCTCACAAGTGCTAGGATTAAAGGTTTGCACCACAACACCAACACTCACTTTTTAAAATTAAAATATTTACTGTATTCTTTTATATAGCCAGACAAATTTTATTTTCTTTGGATATTTTCTTATGTTCTCTTTTCTGTTTCCCAGTGGGCTTAATTCGTTTTAAAAATTTTTTACTTACTTTATGTGTATACATGGCTTTCCTGCGTACATGCATAGCTACACCATGTGTGTACCTGGTGCCTACAGAGGCTAGTAGAAGGCGTCAGATTTCTCCAGGAGTGTAGCTAGAGATGGTTGTGTGGGTGCTGGCTACTGACTCCCTGCTCCTCTGGAAGAGCAGTGTTGAACTAAGTCTTTCATGTTTAGAATTTCTTTTTTGATGCCATAAAACGATATATTTGTGAGATTTGGGAATTCTTAGCTAGGATTGACGATTGGCAGTGTCAGCAGAGCCCCTGGGGCAGAGGGTGTTAACTGGGTAGAGGTTGGGATGCTGTGACATTCTGCAGTGCCCAGAACAGCTCCCTGTAGCAGAGTTAGTTAGTCCCAAATACCAGTAGTGCCAAGGCAAGGAATCCCTAATGCCACCAAATCCAAGGATTCCAAGTTGTAGGCTTTGGGGCTTTGTATATCAGGAAGAGCACTTGGAATACAGCTCAAGTCTCTACAATATACATTTATATATACACCCCATCTTTAAGATATTGCTAGACATTATTCTTTATTTTAGTTTACTAAAATGTATACTAATGGAAAGAAACTAATTAATATGTCCTAGTCATATATATATATATGTGTGTGTGTGTGTGAATATATATATATACATACATGAATACACACACACACGCGTGTGTGTATGTGTGTGTGTGTGTGTATGTATGTATGTACGTATGTATCCCAACTTCAGTATGCAATCAACCTATAGGAATAAATGTCAAAAGACTGTATATGAAGAGAATGTGCTTTAGAATTTTTGAATAATTAGGTTTTTTTCCAGTGGATCTGTAGACAGAATTTCAAAACTACCACAACAACAAAAACCCAGCCAATAAAACATAAACCCCAAACCCACCAGAGTTTGGGACTGGAGCCATGGCCCAGTGGTTAAGAGCACATGCTGTTCGTGTGGAGTATCCGAGTTCAGTCCCAGCACTCACATCTATCAGCCCACAGTGGCCTGTAACTCCAGCTCCAGGGGAGTCTGACACCCTCTGTCCTCACTCATATCCAGACATATCAGTACACATAAAGAAATAATAGTAAAAATACTTTAAGAAATAAACCAGCCAGCCTGGCAGTAGTGGCACATGTCTTTAACCTCGGCACTCAGGAGACAGAGACAGGTGGATCTCTGTGAGTTCCAGGATAGCCAAGGCTACACAGAGAAACCCTGTCTTGAAGAACCAAGCCAAACCGAATGGAACAGAACCAGAATTAACATACACTGTTTTAAAATTCCCCAGATATTGGTATAGTTTAGTTTACGTTCCTTTAACTTATTTTTCTCCCTGTGGAAAGTAACTTCTCTGAGGACCTTGCCTGTCATCCAGCTTCTAGAACAATCCCTGGCCTATTGGAGTTGTTCACAGACTACCTGCTGAGTGGGACACACCCAGCACTGCCACCCCCTCCCTCAGGCGATGTGACTGGAGGAAGTAGAAGTTTTCCTGTTCAGAGTCAGAGTTAATTCCAAAGGTGACTGGCTGCCTGAGCTCGTCCCAGCCACCTGGTGCCTGGGTTTATCTTGCAGTAATCCTTTTATACGCCTTAACTCAAGGTGTACTCTGTTGAGCAGGCATAGAGAGGGCTGTGTAGGTAAATTGGCTTTGCTTTCTCTCTTGTTGCCCCTGACTTAATGCACTTTGCTTTGTAGGCATCATGGGGGAAGTGTGGGCTGAGCTGCATCCATTTGTGTCCTGGCCATTTGGTAATTATTTTGCTGTTATCTCAGGAAAAAAACAAAACAAAACCCCCAGACATAGGCAAACCCCAGACTGCTGGCCTGCGAAAGGACGAGCTGCCCCTGGGCTGTTCCATTTTCTAGTTGCTGCAGTACAGTGATGGGTAGCGGAGCCCTTGAGTCGAGTGTGCTCTTCATCCTTGTAACTCGAGCCTATTCATGAAGGCCAGGGTCAGACCTGCCCGGACAGCTGGGGGTTCTCTAGACCCTGCACAGAGCATTTGCAAGCTGGCAGACCATAGAAATCTGTAAACATTGCTATAGGCAGTTGTATCAATCTAAATTTCTTTTTTTCTGAACTCCGAAAATTAAGATTGGCATTCAAAGTTTGGGATGAATTTTAAATTTTATCATTTATTTATTTAAATATAAGATATTGCTATGCTATAATTCAGACTTTGGTGCATGTCCCTGTGCCCAGGTTAGAATGATTTTAATAAAAATAATCTTTTTAAGTTTTAGCTTAAGTCATTTGGAAGTTACTATAGTAGCCTATTTTTTTTTAAAATTAATTAATTAATTTATTTATTTAGGGTCTCTACATAGCCCTGGCTATCTGGGAACTCACTATGTAGACCAGGCTGTAACCCACAAAAATTAGCCTGACTCTGCCTTCTGAGTGCTAGGTTTAAAAGCTTGTACCACTATGCCCAGCTTGAGAATTGTTTTTATTTTTGTCTTTTTTTTTTTTTTTTTTCCCCCAGAGCTGAGGACCAAAGCCAGGGCCTTGCGCTTGCTAGGCAAGCGCTCTACCACTGAGCTAAATCCCCAACCCCTATAGTAGTCTATTTTAAATAGAATTCATATGACAATACTATGGATGCCTCTTTTTATTAGGTTTTTAAATTTTTTAGAAGTATAACTTTAACTAGCATTTCTTTGATGGAATCTACTCCCTTGTGTGTGTGTGTGTGTGTGTGTGCGCACGCGCGCGCGCGCACTTTTACGAAGTGAAGGAAACAAGGCAAACTTATTACAAAATAAGCATTGAGTCAAGCATAACAAAGAACCTGCTACAGAAATTGAAAAGGGAAGTAAAAATAAAAACAGTACCCTTTGGTAGCTGGAAAAGGCATTGCATACATGTTTAATGTCATATCCACAGGGAAAATAAAGGTTGTATGTTTTTTATTAAGTGAGAAGCTACGTCTTAGAGTTAAGTGTTTATGCCTTCTGAGAATATCAGGAGTCAGGGTGATACCCCTGTTATCATTATTTTTACAATTACATGATATACATATATATATATAGTTTTCAATTGGCCACTTATGCATTTTTTCGGGTGTAGTGTGCATGCTTGTGTGAGCATGGGTGCGTGCCTGTGGAGGCTGGAGGTTGATGTTGAGTACCATCCTTTACTGAGCTCTTCCTTGTCAAAGCTCAGGGCTCGCTCCCTTGAACTCAGGAGTTGAGGATCCACTAGTCTAGCTAGCTAGCTTGCTCCAGGAATGTCATCTCCCCCTCTGATGGCTGGGATTATAGATGGGCCACCATGCCTACCCCATATGTTGTGGGTGGGTGGATGGGCAATTGCAAAGTGAAAGCTTTAGCTGCTAGCCAGCTCCCAACCCCAGTGATGGGGATTTGGGGGAACTGCTGTACGGCTCTCCACACTTGCTGTGCCACTTTATGCTCTGAGCCCCACACGAGGGTTCTGGCTTCCCACATGCTTCCTTGCGCTTCTTACTGCCTGTTTTAATGTTCTTATTTCATTTTTGAATAGCAGTCATCCTACTGAATGTGGTCACTAGGTGTTTCTATTTCCCTACTGCTTGCCAAAGTTGTGAATCTCTCTTGGGGCCACTCCTTTTATTTCAAAAGAAACACTGCTGGCTGTGGTGGAGTTCTAGGCTAACTCAAACAAATGCTTTCCATTGCTTTTAAGATCATTGTCTTCCATTCTTAGGGAATAATCGAGGCATGTAAGATATGTTTAGTCAGCTGTGATTGTAGTCTCCCCTGGGGAGGAATTGGAATGAATGCTATTGTAGTTAACTCTCCCTTTAAAGTCAGAAACAACAACCCACCTCACCAGAGTGAGTTGACCAGAGTAGGAACAGAAGCTGGAAGCGAGTTTCAGCACATTATCCTTGTTGATTGGACATCTGTGGGCATAAGGCAAAGACTGTGCTTGGTTTTAAACAGAAGAATTCAGGCTCATCTGCATCCTCAGATGACTGGAGAATGGGCTACATTATCCTCTGAGCTGTTGCAAAAGCACTCTGAGAAAAGTTCTACACTGTTATCTTTCTATGACATATCCTGGCTTACTTAAAAAGAAGTGCCTGACACATTTCAGGCGTTTGCTACCTGAAACGATTCTGAGTGGTTCACGTGTGATGTGTCTAATCATCCCAGCTTCCCTGTGATGAAGACAGAAGTCCCCAGCCTGATCAGCAGGGACAGGAAACCTCTTCATAGAACTGCTTTCACTAGATTTTAGAAATGAGTGGCAGTACTACCTCCAGGGTTATCCCCGTGGCTGCTTTTCACAGCAGTTAAGGTAATTATTTTAATTGCTAGCTAATATTGGAAACTTTTTTTTAAATATTAAAGATAGGTTTATTGGGAAGCTGTTTTAGAGGTGTTCACTGGCCCCTAAGGATTGAGGCTGGGGAGTCGTCGTGGGGAGGGCTGGGGAGAGAGAGGACAATCTTGGAAACTTTAAATCAGTGTTCTTTATAAAGTCAGCTTTGGCTTATTTGCCCACATATATTTTTGTGTACCACTTGTGTGCCTGGTGCCCATGGAAGCCAGAAGAGGGCCTTGGATTTCCTAGCTGCTGTGTGAGTGCTAGGAACAAAACTCTGCTTATCTGGAAGAGCAGCCAGTGATCTTAAACTCTGAGCCATCTCTCTAGCTTCTTGTTTGTTTGTTTGTTTTTTAATATGACATTTAGGCTGGGTGGTGGTTGTGCACACCTTTTGTCCCAACACTCCAGAGGCAGAGGCAGAGAGGCAGAGGGATCTCTGTGAGGCCAGCCTGGTCTACAGAGTGAGTTCCAGGACAGCCAGGGCTACACAGAGAAACTCTGTCTCGAAAAACCAAACCAAAACACCAGTACTCCTACCCCCGCCCCGCCCCCAAATGCAACATATTGACGTAAAAAAAATTAACTCTGAATTCGGTGTTAAGTTGATAGTGGAATAAAAATAATCATTCTAGATTAAATGAGAAGCACTTCCTTGAGATTGAAGATGGGACGTTTCGCTGCCACTTAAGCTTTTCAGCTCTCTTGCTCTGCCTGCGCAGTTTCCTGGCAGGGGTGTAACTCCCACCTGCTGGTTCAGGCCGGCACCTGTGTGGGTCACTGGCTTTGCGCTCAGCTGGAGCTGTAAAAGCTGGTTCCTGGTTCTCTTGAGTGTGTGCAGGAGTTTTGGAGTTTAACTTCCTCCATCAGAAGCTTGTATGTGGTCTCCTGGGCTGATGGCTTTGAGATTTCCAACTCAGATCCAAGCCTGACCACCTTAGTGAGAGGTGGGCTTTGCTTCCTTTGTGGGCTCTCTTAAGGGGTTGTGAAGGCTCACCTCGCTTGTTTTTATGCTTTCTGAGTTTAACAATAGCAATCTTCTCAACATCACATCTCGTAGGATTCTCATTAAAATTTGCTTTTGTATTTTTTAGGAAAGGGTCCTGTTACATAACCTAGACTGTCCTTGAACCTTCCTTTCCTTGGCACACAGTGCTGAGATTATAGACATGTGCTACTAATTTGACCATATACCTTTTTTTCATGTTAGGGTTTGAATCTAGAGGATTGTTTCTCAACCTTTCACAGGGGTCACTTAAGACTATCAGAAAACACAAATATACATCACAATTCAAAACGGTAGCAAAATTACATTTATGAAGTAGCAACAAAAGTAATTTTATGGTTGTGTGTCACCACAGCATGAGGGTTCCAGCAGTAGGAAGGTTGAGAACCAGTGCTCTAGTTTCAGGCTTGTTAGGCAAGCACTCTACATAGACCTCCACCTCATCACAAAGCTTTATTCACTTACATGTATGTCTGTGTTAGTGTGTGTGGTGCTATATCAAGTGGGAGGCATGTTTCGTCTTCCTCTAGGCTCTCTGCCTGGTCTTCTCATGTGATCTTTGTATCCTTACACCCTGGGCTCCCTCTTGGCCAGGCTAGAAGCCAGCAAACCTCAGCAGTCTGTTCTCTCTGTACCACTCTGCCCTGGGTGGGAGTTAGGGCTGAAGGCATTGGCGGGGAGGAGTGCTGGCTTCTTACATGAGACCAAACTCTGCTCCTCCTGATTGCAGAGTAAGCACTCTTAACCACTGGGTCATCTCTCTAGCCTCAAGCTTCGTAGTTTTTATTTACTGCTAAAACTGAAATTAACACATTTATGAAGCTACAGAAATACAAATTTCATTGTGTTATTCCCAGGCTTACCCATGGGAGAGCAGAAGGAAAAGAAAAAGAAAAAGTGATGGAGTTCTGATCACCAGAGGAGGATGCCATAACTTCTCCTTGTCCTACTCTGGCTCCCCAGCACTGAAGCTTTAGTGCTTATGTGTGTATCTATGTATGTGTGTGTATGCACATATACATATGCTCATGTGTGGGTATGCATGTGGAGGCCAGTGGTCAACGTTCAGTGTATTTCTACCTTATTTTTTTTCGAGACAGAGCCTGACTGAAGCTAGAGTTTCTTGATACAGCTAGTATTGCTGGCTAGTGAGCTCCTGGGGATATTCCTGGCTCTTCCTAGTGTTGGAATTACAGGACTTTTACATTAAAAAAAAGTCCCAGCTTAGGTTCCTATGCATATATGACACGTGCATCACCTGAGCTATCACCCCAGACCCTAATTTAAAATTTAATGTAATCTATTTATTTGAGACAGTATCTTATGTAGCTGGGGCTGGCCTTGATGCCACCTTCCAAGTGCTGGGATCCCATTGTGCACCACCATGTCCAGTTTCTTCATCTGTGTTTTTGGATATCTGACTGCCTATAGTGTAGTACTCTCTCTCTTATTTCCTTTCAGACCTCCTCATGCTGTTTGCACTAGGATCACATCCTTAGACCTTTTATCAACTACCCTTGCTTAAAGCTTCACAACTTGTTTATTGTGCCACTATATACATTCATCCTTCCCTAGCTCGTTTGTTCGTTCATTCATTCGTTCATTCATTCATTCATTCATTCATGGTTAAGGGCTGGAAACACATTGGTGGTAGGTGAGGGTCTAACATGTGCATTGCCCTGGAATCTATCCCAGCACTAGTACAAAAAAGGAAAAAATAAGTCCTATTAGAAATACACTCTCTGGTCTTCTTCCTCTCTGCTCTAGTCTTTGGGTAGATTCTTAACATTTTGTGGGTTTGTCTCTACAAAAACCAAGGACCTCTGCTTATACACACATCTTTGTAATAGAGAAGGCTTGCTGCCTGACACCCTGGAGGCACTGAGGAGAAATACCCTGTCCCTTGAATTCTCAGAGATTCTTCACAAATGAGCAGTGTACTCTCTAGTAGCTGCTCGTGTATGAGTAGCTGCCGTGGAAGAAGGAGTGAGTGCTATGGGTATGTGAGCCGAGGTCCTTGTCTTTTGTAGAGACAGACCTGCTGTAAAATGTAAGCATCTACGCAAAGCCTGCAGCAGAGAGAGGGCCAGAGAGCGAGCTGCTTTCTAGTGGGACTGTTCGTTTTTGTTTTGGTGGTGCCAGGCTGGAATGGGGCCTCACCCAGCCACTGATCTGCTCCTAGTCCGTGAGCCGGCTTTCTTAGGTTTGTCTACCCACCCCACCTCCCCCACCTCCCCAACCTCCCCCACCGCCCCCACCTCCCCCACCTCCCCCACCGCCCCCATCCTCCGGCTATCTCAGAAAGTTGTGCAGACACATTCTTTTGGGTCTTTTCCTTTTCAGTCTGTTTCCGTAGACACAGTTTTACATGGCTGTAATTATGTTATATTGTGTTCTAAAATGATTTAATGTTTTAATGAAGCTTTCCTCAAGGTTTTCCACAAAGCAGTGACTTTACCTTTTTCATAATGTTTTGTTTTTTCCTGTAGAAGTTACTGTGTTTCTTTTTATGATTCTAATGATTTTTATTTGGTAGATTAGCTGTTTCCTGGAGTAGAGTTACTGGTCAAAGAACGTGAAAGTTTTATAGCTTTTAAAATATATTGCTTACTATTTTACAATATCCACAGCATTATTTGAAAGCTGTCAAGTTAGACCTGACCCCTGATGACCTTCCACTTTCTGGCTCCTGATCCCGGGGGAGCTCCATCTAGTCAGGTCCACTTTCTGGTCTTAGAATTTGCCTCAGATCTGCGTGGGCACATGTGGCTTTGGAAACCCACCAAGAGCAGCCTTTTCTTTCAGCTTTTGGTTGAAAAAGCTCATTCCTTAGAAGAAAAGCTTTGTGACACACTGCCTTAGAAAGCTCACGGCCTGGGAAGTTCAGAGAGTGATGCACTCAGGAGCTGAGCCACCATCCTGGTCCCTAACTTTGGAGGGACATCCACTCTCAGAGTTCTGGAGCTAGGGTGCTGATAGACTGCCCTGTATACAGAAACAGAGACTGCTCTGGGCGCATTGCGCCATTTCCGTCAAGTGCCTCTGGAACAAGTGGGCCACCTGTCTGCCCTAGGAATCCTTTAGGGGAGGCAACTGGTGGCTCTGTTCCCTTTTACTGTAGAACCTCTTCAGAGGTATGGAAAACACCAGTGATTTCTAATTTAACAATACTTTAAAATTTCTATGAAAGAAAATTATTTGATTAAAGAATTTGGGACTAGACTAAGATTACAATTTCTGGATGGGATTAATTTTAGAAAAAATATTTTAGCTACTTTTCTGTTTTAGCTGGTATGTTTGTAGATTTAAGGATGAGGTAAATTTCTCTTATTCTAAGGAATAGAGCATTACTTGACTAATTGTAGTTTTCATTTTTTTATAATGTATAATACCATATTACATTTTCCCCAAGAGAATTCAAAAGGTTATTTTTTCCTTTAACTACTATTATTAACAGTTTGCTTTGCCTCTTGATGAGTTACAGCAAATATTTCAGCAAGGCCTGGAGACCATTTTTATTGTGAAAGCCAGAGAGGAGATTAGCTTAATGATGACCGTCACCACTGCGGAGACACGAATGTCCTGTCACTTAGGTGTTGTAGGATAGTTACTAGTCGCCTGACCATTGGCTGCTGGGACTTAATTCTGAACTTAATTTAATCTGAAATTTCACCAATTACATCCATACATTAGATTGTAGTTCTAGAAATTTCAGGTTACTTCTCTTGTAAGTCTCCCATGGAGATTTAACTTAGTCCCCTGAT
>JADRCD010167764.1:3924-17731 GCA_019843815.1 Montemys delectorum
GGCTCAGTGGTAGAGCCCCTGCCTAGAATCCCCCAGTGAGGGGCTGGAGGGCGTGGGTCTGTGGTAGAGCAATTGACAAAGTACTGGGTTTTATCTTCAGTGCTACCTAGGAAAAACTGCAGTGTTATCCAGGAATATGCCCATGGCCCAGAGGCCATATTTTGGTGGTGATGAGTTTTTTCCTCTCTTCCCTTGCTTGTGGAGGCTGACAGGACAAGGGCTTTGTGACAGTTCTTGCTTGTTTCGTCACAGAACCTGAATCCTCACTGGACCTGGAGCCGGAGTCCACACCAGAGGCCACACCGGAGCCACAACCACGGAGTTCCCTGAGGGCCTCTTCCATGTGCCGTCGCAGCTTGCGCTCCCAGGGCCGGGAGGCCAGCCTCAGCTGTGGTAAGGCCCCACATGGACCGGCTGGAGCTGCTGTCCTCTCCTGGAAAACGGTCTTGGTGAAACAATGAGTGTGCTAGCCAGGGGTTTCTAGAAGGGCAGAACCTACAGAATGAATGTCTTAGATTGGCTTCCATAAGGATTGCACAGTCCCAACAATGGCCAGTGGCATGCTGGAGAGGCTGGACACCCAGTGGCTGCTCACTCCTTGAGCTGGAGGCATCTGTAGTCCTTAGTGCTGAAACCCTGGAGGATTCCACAGAGCTGCTGATCCAGTCTGCACGGGGAGCCTGAAGGATCTGGGTTCTGATGGCTATAGCAGCAGTAGCAGCAGCAGCAATAGAACAGATCCACTTGCCAGCAAGGAGGGAAGGCAGGCAGGCAAATCACTGCTTTCCCATCATTTCTTTATATCTGAGCTCCAGCAGGAAGGTCCTGCCCATCCTGGGGTAGACGAGTCTTCCTTTCTCAGTTAATCCTTCCAGGCAGTGTGTTCACAGACCCACCCAGAAATGTGACTCAGCTGGTTCTAGATCCAGCTGAGCTGACATCCAAGTCTAATCATCACATTGAGGAAATCAGCAGATAGCAAGGCTGAGTGAGGGCTGTGCAGGTCTGGACTGAGCCGTAGAGCTCAGATACAATAACAAGATTTCCATGGCGCCTTCCTGGCAGGTCCTGGTGACTGCCCTGAGATGCCCCTACCTCTGATCCCAGGCGAGCGTCAGGCTGGCGATGGCACATCCCTCCCGGAAACTCCCAACCCCAAAATGGTGAGGCCTTTCTGCCTTCCAGATGTCAATGAGCATGGGTGTGGGTGGCCAGTGCATGGAGAGACCCCTGACCAAAGTTTCCCAGATGCAATTTCAGGCTGGGGCAGACTGTCCATGTGTGGTCTCTAAGGTCCTGTTGAGACCACCAGGGAACAGTAGGAGAAGGTTGGGCTCTTCTCCATCGCCCCCTAGATGTCAGCGGTCTACGCAGAGCTTGAGTCTCGACTGAACAGCAGTTTCAAAGGGAAGATAGGGACTGTGTCCAAATCCCGGGCCTCTCCACCAGTCCCCAGCCTGGTAGGCACATCAGGTATGGTCTCAGCCAACCTCTGGACCCTAGTTGCCTCTCCGTGTGTCATCCTTACTCTCAGGCCTATCCCTGAAGGCTGTGTAAGCTGAGTCACAGGGAAACCTGGGAACCTCTGTGCCTATGCTCGTCCCAACCCCCCTTTTGTCCCTTGTGGTCTTGCTCCAGCTGGTGATCTGGAAAAGCAGAGTGTGCTCCAAACAAGCCCTCAAGTTCGCATATGGCTCTGGAGTACCCTTTAAAGTGCATGCATTGCTTTGTGAATGGAATAACTAGGAAGGTTGTTTCTCTGTCATCTAAGTAGGGCCGGCTGTGCCTATAACACAATCCTGTCATCCCAGCTACTCCAGGAGCTGAGGCAGGAGGACCATAGTTCAATGAGTTCAGGGCCAGTCTGGGCAATTTATCAAGACCCTGCCTCAAAACTTTAAGAAAGTAGGCCTCAGGGTACAGTTTGCAGAGTGTTTGCCTGGCATGCATGAGGCTCTGGGTTCTACCCCCCAGCATCAGATAAAATGGGTGTGGTGGAGCACACTTGTGCTCGAGCATCCAGGAAGTGGGAGCAGGAAGATTAGAAGTTCAAAGTTATCTTCAACCTATTAGGGAGTTCAAGGCCAGCCTGGACTACATGAGACTCTGTTTCAAAAAATAAATAAATAAATAATTTTTTTTTTAAGTGGGAAAGAGGTGGTCTGGAGATAGAGATAACCAAATGGCACTTGCCTGGAATGTGCAAGCCCCTAGCCTTGGTGTCCATTACTGGGGGGGGGGGGAGCGGGGGGGGGGGGGGGGGCGGGGCGTGGAGCGTTAAGGGCGGGGCTGACTGATGTAACACACTGATCCTCCCGAGCACTTGAGCCTTGCTGGGTAGGAATGGATCCTCATGACTCTTGTAAGAAGCCAACGGAAGGATCCCTTGTGGGTCTTGGTGAGACCTTTGAGGTATATTCCCAGAAGAACTAGGATATGGCATGAATTGAAGCCAAGAGATACTTTCTGTTTCGCCCAAGAGGCAATAGCCCAGAGACAGAAAAGCAAGTCTTAGGACAGACAGCAAACTCACTGTTCCGCCCCCTGCTGGGCGCTGGCTGATAGGCTTCCTCTCCTTCCACCACCAATCAAGGGCCCAGGACCCTGTCTGGAGTCTCCTGGCCCAGTGACCGGCTCCTGCCTTCCCCGTGCTATGATCCGCTGTGCTCTGGGGGTCTGGCCTCTCCCAGCAGCTCGGAGTCCCACCCCTACGCCAGCTTGGACAGCAGCAGGGCGCCCTCTCCACAGCCAGGCCTTGGATCCATCCACCCCGACAGCCCCCCAAGCCCAGACCCCATCCGGCCGCCCAGTCGCAGGAAGCTCTTCGCTTTCTCACGCCCGGTGCGGAGCAGAGACACAGATCGCTTCCTGGATGTGCTGAGCGAACAGCTGGGACCCCGCGTCACCATTGTGGATGACTTCCTGACACCCGAGAATGACTACGAGGAGGTGGGCATGCGAGTGGGCGCAGACAGTTAGGGGTGGAGGTCTATAGAGCTACACGGTCCCCCAGAAAGTCTGCAGGTGACCTGTTTCACTGCAGTCGGCTTCAAACTGCTTCACAACCAGTCCAGGCTGGAATCTGTGTCAGGCTACCCCATTTCATGTCTGGAGTTATCCCAAATTATTCTTTGTTCACATTTATTCCCCCCTTGCCTGAGGCTATCGTGCAAATTTTAACTCAGGTTACCCCATTCTTCATCCTAGGATACCACCTCACAGCCTCGCGCCAATCACTCTGTACCTTTTCCTGGGCTATCCTATCTTTTCTCTAAGGCTGCCCCCATATACTTACTGTGTCTCAGGCCAGCCCATTCTCTGTTCCAATCTGTTCTCTGTGCGCCTCAGACTATCCCACTCACAATGTCAGGGTGAGGTATGGGACTTGCTTCCAGGCCCCTGGCTTCTCTTGCTTCCCCTCGTTTCGCGCTCCTGCCTCACTTTCCACTTGCTCTCCCCTGGGCAGATGAGCTTCCATGATGACCAGGGCAGCTTTGTGACTAACGAGAGGAGCAGCGCTAGCGAGTGTGTCAGCAGCAGCGAGGAGGGCAGTTCTCTGACCTACTCCTCTATCTCGGACCACATCCCCCCACCCCCACTCAGCCCCCCACCGCCACCACCCCTGCCTTTCCATGACCCTAAGCCCAGCTCCCGCACCTCCGATGGTCCCCGAGGGCCCCCTCAGTCATTGACCAAACCCCTTACCCAGATCAGCCATCCAGTCCCACCCCCACCCCCGCCCCCTCTACCCCCACCTGTGCCCTGTGCGCCCCCCATGCTATCCCGAGGCGTGGGCCACCGCCGAAGTGAGACCAGCCACATGAGCGTCAAGCGCTTGCGCTGGGAACAGGTGGAGAACTCAGAAGGCACCATCTGGGGTCAGGTAGGTGGCCTGGGGAGGGGTGGCTCTCTCAACTTCGTAAGTTGTCTAGACAGTAACATAGAAGACAAGATCCATCTTCCTGACCTTGGGTTCCTCCCCCTCCTCCTCCTCCTCCTCCTCCTCCTCCTCCTCCTCCTCCTCCTCCTCCTCCTCTTCCTCTTCTTCTCTTTATTCTCCTCGTCTTTCAGGTTTTTTTTAAATTACATTTATTAACTTGGGAGGATATGGGTGTAGAGGTCAAAGGGTAACATTTAGGAATCAGTCCTCTCTTTTTACCACATAAATCCCGGGGATTTAACCCAGGTCATCAAACTAGTGAAAGCAACTTTAGCTGCTGAGCCATCTCACCAGTTCCTGGCCGCTTCTAACATTAACTAGAATATTTCTTGGTCCTTCTTACCCTGAGCAGAGAAGTTACAGCCTTACCCATGACAAAGGTATCCCCAAGCCAGAAGTACAGTGGGGAGTTCTGGAAATGCCACCCTTCCCATTGCAAACCCATTGCTCTTGAGGCTGGACTACTACTTCTCTTAGACTCTGTTTTTATTTTTGTTTTTGTTTTTCTCATGGCAGTCCTCCTGCCTCAACATCCCCTAAAGTGCTGGAATTCTAGGAATGAGCCACTACACCAAGTTCAACTGCTCCTTTAAATATGACCCAGGGGATAAGCTGGGTATAGTGGCTCATGCCCATAATTCCAGCACTTAGGAGGCTGAGGCAAGAGGATTGCTGTGAGTTCAACGTTGAGGCTAGCCTGGGCTATATAGCGAGATTCTACCTTAAAAAGAAAGTCCTGTGTCTCTCCTCAGGGGCTGGGACTAGGGGATGTAACTCAGCAGTACAGAGCTGGCTTCTGATGCTTAAGGCCCTGGATTCCATTCCCAGCACATAAATCAGGCATCATGCTACACATCTGTAACTCCAGCATGTGAGAGGCGGAGGCAGGAGGATCAGGAGTCCAAGGCCATTCCTGTCTATACAGTGAGTTTGGGCCCAGCCTGGCCTGCATGTCTCAAAGAGAAGGGAAACTCCTTATCTTGGGTTCCTGGAGACCATATTCCTATCATCCTGAGATGAGTCCACAAGCTTGTTCTTCAGTGCCATCTCCCTGGTCACCAAGGCTGAACACACCTGGCCACCCTTCCTGCCAGGCATCCTTGCCCAGCAGTCTCGTTCTGAGACTATTTCTCTACTTGTCTTTCTTCACTCAGCAACCACCCCCAACCTTATCCCCGGTCCAAGCACCTCATGGCCACTGTAGGAGGTGACCTCCTGCCTAAGCCACCCCAGCCCTTTGGTCCAGATTCCAGCCCCTGGCCTATCACAGCTTCAGCTGCCCCAGCACCAACTCATCCTGCCTAAGGCAGTTCTGAGATGAGCCCATTTCCTGCAAAGTAGAACCTCAAGCAGGGTGTAGTGGTACACACCAAACATCCAGCCTTCAGTAGGCTGTGGAAAGAGGATCATGAGTTCAAGGCCAGCCTGGGTTACGTAGCAAGTCCTTATCTGAAAATGGGGGTAGAAGGGTGCCGAGGGATTGAGCAGTGGACAGTGCCTGCCATACAAGGGTCAGGACCTAAGTTTGGACCCTGGCACCCCTGTGAACATCTGGACATGCTGGTGTACATCAGCATCCTAGGTGACGATCCCTGAAGCTCATTGGCCAGCTAACTTAACCAATTGGTTTAATGAAGAGATGATCTCAAAAAAGGAGGGTAGATGGACCTGAAGAGATAGCTCAGTAGGTAAGAGCATTTACTGGTCAAGCATGAGGACCTGAGTTCAAATCTCCAGCACCCATGTTATTAAAAACAAACAAACAAACAAACAAAAACACGGCCCAGGACAAAGACATTTAACGACTCCCACTGTTCTCACACATGTGTACACATTGGCATATATGTGTACACAGACCAGACACACACCAAAGGAGACTTTAAAACGGGACAAACCCCTCAGGTCTCTCTTCAGCCTTCTTGGATGTCACCATCATCTTCCTTCTTCGTGGATAGAGTTCCAAGAATGGCTGCCTTACTGACCAGAAGGGGAGTTGATTTCTTAGCTTATAACTTGCATTATGCAGCATTTCTTTTTTTTAAAAAAAAATTATATATGTGTGTGAGTGTGTGTGTGTGTGTGTGTGTGTGTATGCACATGAGTGCAAGTGCCCTCAGAGGCCAGAAGAGGGCATTAGTTACCCTGGAGCTGGAGTTACCAGCAGTTGGGAACTGTGGGATATGGGTGTTGGGAACCGCACTCGGGTCCTCTACAAGAGCAGCAAGTATTCTTAACTGCTGAGCCATCGCTCCGGCCCCGGTTTACAGAATTCTTTCCTTCCTCCCTTTCTATTTCTATTTTTTGAGTCAAGGTCTCACTGTGTGGACCAGGGTGGCCTGGAACTCACAGGGACCTCTGCCTCCTGAGTTCTGGGATTAAAAGGGTGCAGCACACATCCAGCTTCTATCTAGTGCTTCCCCGCCTGCACCCTCCTCTTGCTCTTGTCTTCCTCTTAGACCTCCTGGGCCCTATCTCTTTGTGGGTCCTTAGGATGGATCTCAGAGGCAGGCTAGTTGCCTGGGCTCTCCCTGCTCTGACCGTCTCACCATCGATTGCTTGCAGCTTGGGGAAGACTCTGACTATGACAAGCTGAGTGACATGGTGAAATACCTGGACCTGGAGCTCCACTTCGGCACCCAGAAACCTCCAAGTGAGTGGCCGAGCCACGCTGCCTGCTGCCTTTAGCTTCCGGTTCCCAGAGCATACACTGCTAGATACCGTGTCTCCAAACTTTCAAGCCCTTCTGCATGCATCAATGAATCCCTTGATGGTTCTGCAAGCTAGACCCCGGAATCACTTTCACTTCTTAATGAGGAAGCATGGACAGGCTAGGTAGTTTGCACCAAGACACAAAGCCATGGTAGGTTGAGCAAAAGGCATCTTTTTCAGTCTCTCACTCCACCTCATCCTTTCTAGGTATTTCCTTGTAGTGCTCAAGTGTGACTCCAAGTAGTCAATAGTCTGTTCTTGCACGCAGCCCAAACTCGGGAAGTGGTTGCTTTTCATTGTTCAGCCTGAGGGGTGCAGGGAAGACGGCCCGCGAGGGGACAGCAGTGTGGGATCAGACAAGCCGTGTGCTAAATACCCTAGGCTGGACCTGCGGGTCCACAACTGAAAGGCTGAGGAATGAGGGGGAGTTTGGATGCCTGGAGCTGATGTAGTTAAGGTGATGCATCCCCGGGAAAAGTTCCTTGACCACTGGTTGTGACCACACCCCTCTCTTGGCCCTGCCACGACAGCCCTAGTCTAGCCCTTCATTCCCCATTAAACAGTACAGTTTTTCTTTCCAGAGCCAGTGCCCGGCCCCGAACCCTTCAGGAAGAAGGAAGTGGTGGAGATCTTGTCCCACAAGAAGGCCTACAATACCTGTGAGAAGCCTTAGGGGCCCCGCCTTCAGGGCCACAAAAGCTGAGAACGGCAAAGGGGTGGGGAGATCGAAATTAAGATGTGGGGACTGGGACCGGTCACGCTGCTAAAAGAAGGCCGGCTCTCAGGATCCCCACTCTGTACTCAGGTGTACTCCTAGGCACCCTCTATTGGCCATGCTCACCGTAATGGGTTTCTTGGTTGGCCCTGCCTCCCCACTCACATTATCGACTTCATCCCTCCCTAAGTTCCACACTCCGCCCACAGGTCTTACCCATCTACCAGGTATCTGTTTTGGGGGATCCCGCCCCTCTCCTGTCAGTTTCCAAGACCCCTAGTCTCTGGCTACTCCTATGCAAAGCCCTTCTCCGCTGGGTACTTCTCTCAGGCCCCTCCTCACTATGCTCCTCCCAGTAGCCTCGCCGAATTACGACCCTACTCTTCCCCGAGGCCCCGCCCCTCCAGGGCCACGCCCCCGTCTCACCCTCGTGCCCCACCCGCAGCCATCCTTTTAGCACACCTGAAGTTGACCCCTGGCGAGCTGCGGCAAGTGCTCATGAGCATGGAGCCCCGGCGCCTGGAGCCTGCTCATCTAGCGCAGCTGCTGCTCTTCGCTCCCGATGCCGACGAGGAACAACGATATCAGGCTTTCCGCGAGGCTCCGAGTCGCCTCAGTGAGCCCGACCAGTTCGTCCTGCAGGTGCTAAGACCGCCTCCGGCCCCCACACCATGGCTACAGTCACAAGTTGCCTCCGTCCCAGATCCCTTGAAGACTGCCCCTGGCTTCTGAGTCCCAATTTAACTCCTTTGAGTTCCCACTTATGGTCAAGGCAGACGCGAAGAGACTATCCCCAGGGTCGTGCTAATTCTTCCTAAGGGGTTCATCTGTCAGAGGACTCACTCCCTAGGCTGGGCAAAAGATCCCAGGCTGGGAATGGATGAATCCTGGCCCCTGACTTTCCTGCAGATGCTGTCGGTTCCTGAATATAAGACCCGCCTGCGCAGTCTACACTTCCAGGCCACCTTGCAAGAGAAGACAGAAGAGATACGAGGCAGCCTTGAGTGCCTGCGACAGGCGTCTCTGGAGCTCAAAAACAGCCGGAAACTCGCCAAGATCCTGGAGGTCAAGCTGCTTCCCATCCCTGTTTATTTAATATGATCTTTTTTGTCTCCTGGGGCTCCCAGCCATGAGACCAAAATCTACACATGGGGGTGGGGTGGGATGAGCATCTGGACCGGATCACTCTACTTTTCTCCCCACAGTTTGTGTTGGCCATGGGTAA
This sequence comes from Montemys delectorum, assembly GCA_019843815.1. NCBI lineage: Eukaryota > Metazoa > Chordata > Mammalia > Rodentia > Muridae > Montemys > Montemys delectorum. The sequence goes on from JADRCD010167764.1 coordinate 12,514, forward strand.
CTATCTCAACGATGGACAGCCCAAGACCAACAAGACCACTGGCTTCAAGATTAACTTCCTGACAGAGGTGAGGGCCAGGGAGCCACCTACTCTAGCTACCAGACATGGAAGCTGAGCCAAGTGTGGTGGCATAGACCTGTAATCTTATCATTTAGAAGGTTGAGGCAAGAGAATCAGGAGTTCTAGTCTAACACGGGATAAATAATATCCTGGCTCACACAACAACAACAACAAAAAATGTTCTAACTGGAGAAGAAAACATCACGTCACAAAGTTCTTTCCCTGGGTGGGGGCAGAACTGGCTGCACATAATCCCAGACGTGACTTACCAAAGGGTAGACTTATACAAGGTTGCTTCTCCAGCCCAGGTCCAGGATCTAGAAAAGCAGAGTGGGGAGAGAATGTGGAAAGAGAATATCACAGGCTAAGAATTCTGGGCATACAGAAAAACCTGGTGTCATGTGACCAGAAGTCTGGTGGGGGACTTTGAGAAGCTATGTGCTGGGCATCCCTTGCAGCTAAACTCCACCAAGACAGTGGATGGGAAGTCCACCTTTCTGCATATCCTTGCCAAATCGCTAAGCCAGCACTTCCCTGAGCTCCTGGGTTTTGCCCAAGACCTGCCCACTGTGCCCCTGGCTGCCAAAGGTAGGCTGGGAGCATGGGTGAGGGAGGCAGATGCATGCTGCCCTGAGCTGGAGATGCAGCCCCCATACGACTTTGCTTCTTTCCTTACATGCAGTGAACCAGCGAGCCCTGACTGGTGACCTGGCTGACCTCCATGACACCATCAGTGAGATTCAGGTGGCCTGCCAGAGCATGGCCCCCTCCAGTGAGGACAGATTTGCTGTGGTCATGGCTGTATCCTCTAATCAGTCTGTTCCAGCACGAGCCTGGACTCTGGGTAAAGCTGACTATGGCTCTGGTAGTCGGTGTAGATCCTTGGCTGCAAAAGCTGTTGTGTGCCCAGGGATGCTGGGAGAGGTGCCATCCTACGTTTAGAATCCAGGTGCTTGTGCAAAGCTGAGAACTGAGGACGGACTCTTCTGTGTGTATGGTACTGGGGATTGAACTGTATAGGCACATGTTCTACCCATCACTGGAGGATTGTAGGATAGTAGCCATGCCTTGTCCTCAGCTCCTGTGGGATCCTGGGCAAGAGCTCCACCACTGGGATAGCTCCTCACTAGGTGATTCTAGGCAGACACTGAACTACACTCCCAGGACCTCGCTGGGGATTCAAGGCTGAAAGGCTTTATCACTGAGCTACATATGCTGATACATAGATATAAAAAAATCTGCTGGAAATTGAATTCAGGGCAATGAACTTGCTAGGCAAGAACTCTGCCGCTGAGGTATATATCAAGTTCCTCCCCTCTCTAGGTTGCCCAGGCTGGCCTCAAACTCACTCTATAGCCCAGGCAGGCCTTGAAATGACAGTTCTCTGGCCTCATTCTCCCCAGCATCTGGGATGACAGGTCTCTGCCAACAGACCCATCCATAGTTCCCAAAGTCACTGACATGTTGTCAAGTATCTGTCCCTAAGAATGATGGAGCCCAGATTTAAGTCACAAGACACAGGAGAAGCCTGGTCAGTCAGGCTCTGTAAGCTGAAAGCAAGGTGAGAGGGGTGTTGGGGAGACTGAATCTAGAGCCTTCTGCATGCTAAATAATTGCTCTCCACTACTGTACACCCTGAATCAGGGCCACTGAGGTTTTTTTTCCCCAGGAATTACTTACAGTGTGCCAGATACTGTCTTAAATCTTGGAGGTCCATAGAGAGGACAAGCTTACCCTTGGAGGTCAGAAACAATGAACATTGGAACTGTTTTAGTTAATAACAGAAAGGAGGTAATTAAGAAAAAGGAGCCGGGCAATGGTGGCACACGCCTTTAATCCCAGCATTTGGGAGGCAGAGGCAGGCGGATTTCTGAGTTTGAGGCCAGCCTGGTCTACAGAGTGGGTTCCAGGACAGCCAGGGCTATACAGAGAAACCCTGTCTCAAAAAACAAAAACAAAAACAAACAAACAAACAAACAAGAAATCTTGTGTCAAACAAACACATAAACCAAAGCGTCAGACAGACAGGGTCAGTCCAAGTGAATGGTCTGAGAAGTGGGCAGTGAGCCCCACACACTGGGGCTGAGACCTTGCATCCCAGCACCCAGGATGCTGAGGCAAGAGGATCTGGAGTTAAAGGCCAGCCTGGGCTACGTAATAAGGGTCAAGAAACTACTAAGCCGAATCCAAAGAGGATAGCATCCCCTTCTGGAGAGAGGATAGAAGTCTGAAGCTATTTGGAATGTACATTAGTTATGCGTGAAGTTAAGGTCTGGTGGCCTGGAGTCTGTGACAGGCGTGGGGATGGGGCTCAAGAGAGTTGGGATCAGGGGGTAGGGAGGTGGGGGAAGGGCAGGGAGAGGGGTTGGTGTGAGTGAGGGTTCCAGCATGGCTCCCCACCCGCAGTAAGGAAGGTTCCTTCCTAGCAGAGAAGGAATGGAGAAGCCAGGGCTATCTGGGTTCATAGTCCAGGCATGGAGGGTAAAGCACCTAGGGGCTGTCTCCTTGACCAAGGTCCTGTAGTCCTTTCTGGAAACAGCGCAGCCAGCTCTGCGAGCCTTGGATGGTCTGCAGCGAGAGGCCATGGAAGAGCTAGGGAAGGCGCTGGCCTTCTTCGGAGAGGACTCCAAGGCCACTACCTCGGAGGCCTTCTTTGGCATCTTTTCAGAATTCATGAGCAAATTTGAGGTGAGCCAGGGTGGAGGCTGGAGAGGCCCCTGAAGGGAGGTGGGGCCCGGAAAGGATGCTAATGGGTGGCACCTTTCCTGTCTCTGGTGGGATGCATCCAACCACTTCAGCACCAGCCATCTGGGTGCAAGGAATGGGCAGGAAGAGTGCCAGCAATGCTGGGCCCACTAACCACCCCTCCCTATCTCCAGAGGGCCCTCAGCGACCTGCAGGCAGGGGATGGCCCACGCGGCTCAGGGATGGTGTCACCCCTGGCCTGGTGACAGCTGCCACCAGACATCTTCTGCAGCCTGAGCACGGAGACCAATGCTGGAGGCTGCACCCCAGAGGAACATCACAGGGTCCAGGGTACTTGATCATGCATCTTGGCTGCAGGAAGGGCTTGGGTGTGGTGGGGGCTGCAGCCATGTGTCTCCAGCTACCTCAGCTGCCGAGTTCCACCTGGACCTCTTTTGCCCATCCTCCTTGGTCTCCCAGAAGGCCTCCCTGACTTCCAGTGGCCACTCACCCCTCTGCCTCGATGCCCACAACGGTGAATAAAATGCTGCTGTGTGTCAGGGAATGTCCCACCTAAGGGTGGACTGCAGAGTGGATGCTGGCTTGCTGTGGTTTTCTGTGGCTTGGTAGGAGCATGGGACAGGAGAGAGGATAGATTTCTATACGGAGAGTGACTGGAGGAGGAAGAGGTGTTATCACACCACTGAATCTAGGTTTACTTTTCTTTTATGGTTTTATTCTATTTTTGAGTGACAGGGTCTCATGTCGATCAGGCTGGCCTCAAGCTCACTATGTCAAGGAACTTCTGATCTTCCTGTCTCTACCTCCCAAGTGTTAGGATTATATAGGCATGGGGCCACCATGCTCCATGTCCTCTTCTTCCTCTTCCTCCTCTCCCTTCCCTCTTCTTTCCCTTCTCCTGTTCCTCCCCTCCTTCTCTTCCCCCTCCTCTTCCTCTTCTCCCTGCTCCCCTTTCTTGTAAGGTTTCTGTATATAAAAGACTGTCCTTTCAGTTCACTATGTAGCCCAAGCTGACCTCCAGCTCACCACTGTACTTCTGCCTAGGTCTCCCTAGTGTTGACATTATGGTACTAAGGGAATGAACCAAGGGCCTTAAGCACACTAGGCAAGCACTCTGCCACTGAGCCACACCGCCAGCCTCCTGTATACTTTTTGAGACGTGTCTTAGTTGTTCAGGGTGACCTTGAACTTACTCTGTAGCCCAGGTAGGCTTTGAACTTTTACATCTTCTTCTATCTTAGCCCCCACAATAGCTAGAATGCCAGGCTTGCACCTCTCAGCTCAGCCAAAATGGAGAGATTTTTTTTGGTTTTTAATTTGTGTGGAGGTGGCAGAAGGGTGTGCAGAGAGCATGTGGAGCTCAGAGGACAACTTACAGAGTTGACTCTCTCCTTCCACCACGTGGATCCTCAATATTGAACTCAGGTCATCAGGCTTGGCAGCAAGCATCCTTACCCACTGAGCCATCATGGTGGCCTCAACAATTGAGGTTTTAGTCATACCAGCTCGGGATATTGGAAGTAGAATGGGGATCCTGAAGGTTAGGGGGAAAGGGCTGGATGGGGGCAGTGACACCAGTTTGGTGGCCCAATGCAGAGCTCCTCTCCTGGATAGTGAGGACATTCCCTGGAACAGGTTGTGTGAGCAGGGCAGGTTCAAGGCAGGTGACATGATCTGGAACATACAGGATCCTCAAGGGTGCATTGTGTAAGTGTGGAATAGAGATGCTAGTTTTCTGGAGCCTGCATGGCTGGAATGGTGAGCAAAATTCCAGTACTTGTGTACACTGCTTGGAGCCCCAGATTCCTGCAATAAGATGCAATAGGCACATATACACACATGTACACGCACACACACAGACACACAATACACCCCCACAGACATATACACACATGCACACGCACACACACACCCCTTGTGTGTGCTGCAGTGGAAGTTAGAAGACAATGTTTGGTCTTGGATACAAGTGCCTTTCTCTAAGGAGCCAGCCATCTTGCTGGATGTTTTAAAATGTTTAAATTAAACCTATTTTATATTGATGGCATTCAAACCCCCATCCCTGTGGTCGCTAGGTAAGTGCTCAACCACTATGCTACACCTTTAGTCCTTGTTATCATCTTGAGGCAGTGTTTCCTGTAGTTTAGGCTGGCCTTGAACTTGGAATCCTCTTGCCTCTCCTCCTAATTGCTGGGATTATAGCCATGTACCACAAAGCCCATTTTGACTTTTATTTTAATTTATATCATTATTTTATAGTGACAGGGTCTCTCTGTAGTTTAAGCTAGCCTCAAACTCATGGCAATCCTCCTGCTTCAGCCTCCTGCAGGCTGGGACTAGAAAGTATGAACTACTAATCCCAGCTCTTCATTTGACTTTTTCCCAGGAATAGTATGAATGGGATTTTGTTTTGTATCTTCAATATTTTTCTTTTTGTATCTTGGATTTAAAAAAA
>JADRCD010167769.1:2500-17438 GCA_019843815.1 Montemys delectorum
TAAACATACAGTGGAATTTTATTCATAAGTTAAAAATGATAATACAGAATTTGTATTTGTTGATTGACAATAATTTTGAGTCGTGAGATCAAATTATAAATATATACATATTACATATGTGCGTGTATATACACACACAGAATTGAATTTTATCCAAGTACACGTCAAGTATTTATATGTGAACAATATGACTTTATTTATACACACATGATTGATATGCATTCTGGAAGAATACACACCAAGAGTCAGTAGTGTTTGTAAGCTACTTGAAACTTAGATTGTAGCCGCTACATTTTCTTACTTTTGTTAGAAACTTAATCCTTTAGTTGTAGATTATTATATAATGCCAAGTGTTTTAAAAGCAAATTAACAAGATTTAAAAATGAATATTCTCTTCTAGTAATTTTAACATTTAACCATTTAATGCTTGCTTGGTTTCGACACTGAAGTATTTAGTGATGTTAGTGCTGATGTGTATTTGAGGAGCTAAGAAGTTCATGTTCTTCCTTTCTAACATGCATCAGGGTTGATATTCCTGGACTTTGGTATGCTGTTTTTCTTATGAAAAAAATCAGTTTTTCAAATCCATAAACCCATAATCTAACTTTCCAGGAGTGACAACCATTATCAAGTAGAGTGGATTGGTTTGTTTTTTTTTTTTTTTTTGACATACAAACTAAAGAACTTAGAAATAAAATATCATAATGTTTTGAATTCCCTGTAAAACTACACTAGGCAAAATACTAAGAATTATTTAAAATTTGTAGTCACATGGATGTTTATTATACTAATATCTAATTTTCTGTGTTTTAAGAACATTTGACATAAAAGGACATAGAGTCAATTTATCCCTGAACTACCCCTAAGGAATTATTAATGCATTATTCTAAACCAAAGTGTAGTAGGAGTAATTAGGCCATTCAAAAGACATTCATAGATCATTCCATAATCATTTGTATGTTAAAACACCATCTTTTTATGATACCAAGTGTTCGTTCATTTTTTTCCTTGAATGAGGACAGCACCCAGGATTTCATGGAAAGAAGTAGAGGCTCCATGTGAATGTCACTAGGCCCCCAGTTCTTACTTGGGGGAATCTTTGGGGGACAATAATTACTACTTAGAGGTTTAGATGTATGCTTCCAGGTCTTTGATGAACCCAAAGTATGCTGCCATTGGTACTGAATGTTTTTCTTGTAAGTCTCACCAAAGAACTGGCGACATCTTACAGCATCATCTTGTCTTACCTTTGCAGGGTATCTGACAAAAGTTCCTTGATTCTGGAGTTCTGTAGTCATTACACCAGTATCGGCTACTGATCTGAAATATCCCATAGCTGGTACTTTGGTCTTCACGGTGGAATGTTATAGTGTTCGTGTTAAAACCACTCTCCGATTTGGCCAAACAGACCCCTGAAAAGAAGTTATTTTATTAATAAGTAGTAAGATTAAATGAATTACACTGTTCACCCTTTAGATAGCTGATTGTAATTTTATTAATAACTTGCTTTGTAAGTATAGAGGTGTATTAACTCATAACATATCTTAATACTTTAGTGTCTTTTGCTGGGCTTGAGAGAAAGAGAGAGAGAGAGAGAGAGAGAGAGAGAGAGAGAGAGGTAGAGAGAGGTAGAGAGAGGGGGAGCTAAAGGACAGCTAAATAGAGGCTAGAGGACAGCTTTGGAGTCAGCTCTCTCCTTCTGTCATTACTTGGGTTCTGGGGTTCCCATACTCAGGTTACCAAGCTTATGTAGCAAGTGTGTTTATCAGCTGAACCATCGAGCTGGCCTCTCTTTTGCTCACTGTGTTTCCCAGGCTAGTTTCCTGGGCTCCAGCTAACTTTCCACCTTGGCCTCTTGGGTAGTTGGGACTACAGTTGAGGGCCACCATTTGTGGGTCACAGCCTTAGTTTTACGGGGCTTTGAGAGAGTGTCTTTGTAATGTAAGTCATCTTTGTGGTAGTAAGCCAAGGTAAAGTGCTTCTGAGATTACTAAAATAGTGTCTCTTCCATTGCTTTTATGCTTAATCCCCCTTTCAGATTGATCATTCCTCCCCGTGCATGCTCTGGAGTGGCATTTATCATAAGGTATAGAGCGGAGGACACTCACATTCTGCCAGGCTGATTCCTTGGAAGCCATCTAGACCCAATCCTTTCAGAGTTTTGGCCATAGCACATCGGGTGAAGATCTTGCCCTGGACAGTGATGGAGAGCAGGAGGAGCCCTAGAGTAAGGAGAGTTAGGAGAGCCTTCATGTTGCCTGGGAACCACCTCAGCAGCTGCCCAGAGCAATCAGGCCCCGGTATTTAAGCATCTCTCAACTCCCTTGATCCTCTACTGGTTTGAGGACTCTGCCTTTTGAGCTTCATGCAAAACAGGAAGTTCTTATTGATCCACAAACTTCAAAAGCATTTTTCCTGAAGTTCGAACTGAGATATTCTGGCCTAGAGAGAACGATGAAATGATATTGTTCAAAGACTTGGCTCGCAGAAACTGGGAGCTAGTCCTGCTTCCAGAGTAAGAAGCTCATTCTGTTCTATCTTGAATGTCAGCAATATAAAGAGAAGTAAAGTGGTTACATTTCACTGCTTAAAATATGGGGTGACTGTAAAGCAGTGGTCTTTTAAAATTAAATTGCTTTATGTGCATTTGCCATTTTGCATTCGTCTTTTTCACTTAACATTATCTTACCTAGACCTTCCCACAAAATGAATCTCTTAGTATTTAGTGTGCTATGACTTGCTTTGTGAATTTCTTTTTCTAGACTTTCTGGATCATATTATAAATTTTGAATCGTTGTAAATCAGCACTTTGGCTTTTTTCTGAGACAGGGTGCCACTGTGCAACTGGCTGGTCTGGAAACTGCTGTGTAGACCAGGGTATCCTTAAACTCCCCACCTCCTGAGCGCTGGTACTAAAGACATGAGCTACCATGCCCAGCAGACAGGTTTGCTTTTTTTAAAGTTGCTTATTTATGTCATCTCCTACTGTAAGCAAAGGAACAAAAGATCAGTATCCTGGTCATCATTTGGTATAAGAAAAGGTGAGAGTATGCTTTCTGGTTCACACCAAGAGTAACAATAGTGCAAACCAGTGCTATGGTCCGAGTTGGGGGTCCTCTCTATTCGTCTTTGTAGCTGGGTGAAGCCAAGTCACAGGAAAGTTGCGAGAGAGAAAGAAAGAGACAGAGAAAGGGAGAGGGAGAGGGAGAGGGAGAGGGAGAGGGAGAGGGAGAGGGAGAGGGGGAGAGGAGAGAAGAGTTATCTCTCCAACAAAAGAGCCTGGTCTTGATGCAGAGATGGAAATAGTGATGAACTTGAATCCCTTGTGTTCTCAACAGTGTGACTTCAGGAAGGCCCTCAGCATGCTTACCCCTCAGGGCAGTGAGAGGAAATAAGAGTGAGGGGCTTCCACATCAGAGCTGAGGCCTTCTTGGTGGTTTAAGACACACCTAAAAGTCAAGAAGCCCAAGTACTATCAGCGCCATTTTGGGCCTGGACCCATAAAACAATATCTTTAAGTATAAATAAAGCTCATGTGAACAGTTTTCCAAATATCTTCCACATAGAGTCTTGTCTCCCTCTCCCCAAATGCATTTCCATGTTAGAACATAAAAGAGTTGCTAGGAGGCAATGGAACTTTAAAAATTCAAGTGCAGCTGAGCATTGCCTTCAGAAGCCACCAACTCCGGGAGCTGTGCACATTCTTTAACATCACCAGGACCCTCCAAATGCCCAGGATTTGCCTCTGAGGGAAGCTCTGGAGCCATACAAAATGCCAATTTTATAGTTAATTCTATTCTCCAAACGATGGGGGTTCCCCCCTGTTGGCCCTAGAGAATACCAGTTTGAAAGCTGGATAGTTGGTTCAGCCATTAACAGCTCATAGTGGCTATTCCTGGTTGTCAACTTGACTATATCTGAAATGAACTACAATCCAGAATTAGAAGGCTCACCTGTGGCCCTAATCTGGAGGCTGAGAGATACAAGTTTCCGACCTGAATCTTGGCATGGAGATCTTGAGGCATAGTGGCTATGAATCCCAGAGGATTAAGATAGGAAGATCTATGAGTTCAAGATCATCTGGGATTAAAGGTGTGGTGGCATAGTGGCTATGAATCCCAGAAGATTAAGATTGGAAGATCTATGAGTTCAAGCAAGATCATCTGGGCCACACCTTTTGCTGGAGACCTATATAAGGACATTGGAAGAAGGAAAGCTCTCTCTGCTTCGCCTGCTTGCCTTGTGGGACTGAGCAACTGCTGGATCCTTGGACTTCCATTCATAGCTGCTGCCAACCATTGTCGGGAGTTGATTGTTGGGAGTTGGACTACAGACTGTAAGTCATCAATAAATTCCTTTACTACATAGAGGCTACCATAAGTTCTGTGACTCTAGAGAACCCTGACTAAGACACAGCTCGTACTACAACCAAAACCATAAAAGAATACTAGTTTTGGCTCCAAGTCATTATTTGTGCATCACAATAAAGACCAATGTCACTTTTTTTCAGATAAATTTTGAAAATAAGTACTGAGATGGCTTTAGGGGATTCAAAATCACAGAAACCAGATAAAGGTCACTGGCTAGCTGCCTCTGTGGCCTTCCTATCCCAGTGCTCAAGATCATATCATTGTTATCTGTATGGCTTTGTTCATTCGGTTGACAAAACTTTTTTTTTATTATAAACATTTGAACAAGGATGAACTTGACCTTTTGGGACTGGGATAAGCAAAATATTTGCTTATCATCCAGAGCCAAGATGCTATCAACCATTTAATGGGATTACTTCTGAGACCAGGGGAGAATATAATCTCAAAAGTTATTTCTCCTGGTGCAGCAGTGACACTATTCAATTATAATTTCTGCTTTATTTGAAATAGTGAGTAAATGACTTAAAAATAAAACAGCAAGCACACACAATTGTGGCCTGAGAGCTCACTCATCTTTTGTAGAATATATGTCTTTTGTCTATTTTTTTTTAAAGGATATTTATAGGTACCAGACAATTCTGTTGTATTGCAATGGAAAATAAGTGCACAAATGTATCCATAATTAATAATTTATCTAGTTTCCAAAGATAAAGGAATTATAATGAGCATGATGGGCTTTAGGCCAGGAAGTTGGGACATGACTGTGGAGGTGTCCAATATTTGACTGTGGCCTCACAGTGGAAACCAACTTTAAAGGCCAAAGTTTTGCCAGAACTTATGTGAGTCTACAGAATATACTTGGAACCTTGTTAGAAGTAGTGTGCTGGAAACAGTGCTCTCACCCTTCCAATTCACCCAAAAATACTCAGGAAAAGCAATAGCAATGAAGAAAAAAAACACATACACAAGAGATGCAACCCATAGAAGAAGAACAGGAATATCAGATGTCGGGAAACAAATCCCCAAGTGCCCACAGAAGGAGAAATCAAGGCAGAGCAGCATGGACCTTGCCCTACAACCTGGAAAACACTAAGAGAGTCTGGAGGCAGCCCATAGACAGCGGGGCAGGTTAGAAGTCGGTCTGGGAAGTCGTTTAAATGCCACCATCTTCTTTCCTGGGAGGGAGAAGAGGCTACTGCCCTTTCTGAGCCCCAGAGGAAGAATGGGACAATCACTCTTTGGAGAGACTCAAGGCACCGGTGAGGAGCTGGGCTGTAGCTCAGTTGGTAGAGCGCATCCTAACACATGTAGATCCCAGGCTGCTGTAGTGTGGCTTTCTCCTCCAGGCAAGAGAATGATCACCATCGTGGCGTAGAAAGTACACATGGTAGCCTTGGCAATGGGCAGAGTAGAACAGTAGAGAACAGCCAGGCAGTGATAATAGAACTGTCAATACTACTTAGAAGACAGAGGTAGGGAGAGGCTTCGAGCCTCATCACAGATTCTAGCCACCATTTCCTTCTGCTCTCACCCAACTGCTAGTGATCTCGGGTGATGCTTGAGTAGAATATGTGTTTGCTGAAAGGGGAAACTCCATGACGCAGCTTCCTTCACGGTGAGGTGGGACTTTGCAGGGATGCAGCTGGATGTTTTAGGTTATTCGTGAATCTGCAAGTGTTCCCTTAATTTAGGTTCTGTAACCAAACTCAGTATTCGCTGGGTCCTGCGCACTGAGCGTGGGGCACTGAGCGCTGGGGAACAAAAGGGATGGGAAAGAAGGACCCACGACTTGCCAGAGCTCTGGTATTCTGGGCAGACAGACACAGGTGTCTGTCTGTGAGCTCTACTCCACCAGGTGGGTGTCTGACTGTGTGAAGCCACAGGATCCCAGTTCACAGAAAGCTGAGGGAGACAACTGCAGGGGGTCCCTGGGCCTCATGGAGGCCAAGGACGCAGGTTGTAGCCCCTGGGCATCGCAGGCTATGCTGGACACCATCAAGGAGCTGAGAACGAATTGGGAGCCCTAGAGCAGCTGAGTCCATTCCGGGCGGAAGGGAGAGAGAGGGCGGGGAAGGGAAGTGGCCATCGGTCAGGTCTCGCAGCTGCAAACGCTAGGCCAACATGATGAGTCTGGATAAAGGAGGCAATCCATGGTCTTAAGGTGTTTTATTGTAGAAAAGAGATAGAGAAAAGGTAGAGAAGTAGAGGCTGGTCATGGCTACGTGGAGAGAGGGAAAGGGAGAGTTAAGGCAAGAGTAAGAGGTTAAGAGAGAAGGGAGAGAGAAGAAAGGGGAGGGGCAAACAGCCCTTTATATGGTGGGCTGGGCTACCTGTCTGTGGGGTGAGGCATACCTGGCTGTGGTCAGTTGACTGGGCGTGGAGTCCAGCTAGAATTCTGGGAGTTTGGGGCATTTTTTAGCCACAGGATACTGGAGTGAGGGCTCGTGTGGTCAGCCATCTATGTCTGGGGGTGTGGCTTTTGCTGTTCTGTCCCTTATAGAATCTCCTACTGGGTCTCTGGAAGCAAGCCTTGCTCAACCAAAAACATAGACTGCTTTTCACGCTCCAAAAAGTATTCTCACTGGTTCACTGAGCTGAGTGTGGGTGAATTGTTACTTTGATCCATTGTTGGTGCCTGTCTTAGTCAGGGTTTCTATTCCTGCACAAACATCATGACCATGAAGCAAGTTGGGGAGGAAAGGGTTTATTGAGCTTACTTCCACCTTGCTGTTGATCACCAGAGGAAGTCAGGACTGGAACTCAAGCAGGGCAGGAAGCAGGAGCTGATGCAGAGGCCATGGAGGAATGTTCCTTACTGGCTTGCTTCTCCTGGCTTGGTCAGCCTGCTCTCTTATAGAACCCAAGACTTCCAGCCCAGGGATGGCACCACCCCTTTGATCACTAATTGAGAAAATGCCCCACAGCTGGATCTCATGGAGGCATTTCCCCAACTGAAGCTCACTTCTCTGTGATAACTCCAGCCTGTGTCAAGTTGACACACAAAACTAGCCAGTACAATTGACCTCTTGTCAACTTCACACACAAACACATCACTATTAAGCCTTATGTTCTTATTTATCTCCAAGTTCTAAAGTACCACAGTCTTTACATATTAAAAGTTTAATTAATTTAAAATGTCCAATATCTTTTAAAATTCAAAGTCTCTTAACTGTGGGCTCCACTAAAATACATTCTTCTTTTAAGAGGGAAAAATATCAGGGCACAGTCACAATCAAAAGCAAAACCAATGTCTGGGATCTAACTCACGATCTTCTGGGCTCCTCTAAGGGCTTGGTCACTTTTCCAGCTCTGCCCTTTGTAGCACACATCTTGTCTTCTGGGCTCTAGATGCTTGTACTCCACTGCTGCTGCTGTCCTTGGTGGTCACTGTATGGTACTGGCATTCCCAAAACACTGCTGTAACTAGGCTTTACCAATAGCCTCTCATAGACTGTCTTTACAGTGCCAAGTCTGAACTCCTTTGCATAACACCTTCAGTCCTGGGCCATAAATTGTAAACTGAAGCTGCACCTTCACCAATGACCTTCCATTCCCTCTCACTGTGCCGAGCTTCAGCTGCTCCTCATGACTCCTTCGTGCTGTTAAAACCAGTACCACCTGGGTGACTCTTACACATTACCAAGTCCTGCTGCAGCACAAGGTACAACCTTGGCTATCTCTGGAACACAACCTCTTTGTGCTCTCAGAAAACACTTTCCAGAAGATGTTACCTCAATGATGCTGGTCTCTTCTTAATCACCGCTAATTTTTTAGCTCCAGCTAACCAGCATCAATAGTCCCAGTAATGCAAAGTTCCTTCTTTAGTAGTTGTAGTATCTTGTTAATCACAGCTGATACTTCAGCCCCAGCCAACCAGAACCACAGAATCTTCACAATCAAAACAACATGGCCCTGATAAGAATCTTTAATCTTTTCTCTGAAATTTCACAAGCCAGGCCTCCATCTCTGCACTGTTTTCAACATGATTTTCCAAGCTCTTACAGAATATTCCACATAGTTCTTAACAGCTATAGTTCTTGACTGCTCTTCTAGCTCAAAGTTCTAAAGTCCTTCCACAGTCCTCCCCAAAACATGGTCAGGTTGTCATAGGAATACCCCACTCCTGGTACCAATTTGTCTTAGTCAGGGTTTCTATTCCTGCACAAACATCATAACCAAGAAGCAAGTTGGGGAAGAAAGGGTTTATTGAGCTTACTTCCACATGGCTGTTGATCACCAGATGAAGTCAGGACTGGAACTCAAGCAGGTCAGGAAGCAGGAGCTGATGCAGAGGCCATGGAGAGATGTTCCTTGCTGGCTTGCTTTCTCCTGGCTTGCTCAGCCTGCTCTCTTATAGAACCCAAGACTTCCAGCCCAGGGATGGCACCACCCCTTTGATCACTAATTGAGAAAATGCCCCACAGCTGGATCTCATGGAGGCATTTCCCCAACTGAAGCTCACTTCTCTGTGATAACTCCAGCCTGTGTCAAGTTGACACACAAAACTAGCCAGCACAGTGCCCTATATGATGAGTAGACCTTTGTTCACATTCTCCCATACAGAGTTAAAGAAACACCAGTACAGAGAGAGAGGGCAGCTAAAATCAATTATAATCCATACAGAGAGATAAAATAAAAACCTGCATTCTGAGTTCTGAGCCAGGACAACCTGCCCCTTTGGAGAGACTTAATTACTGCCTGACATAGTTATCTCCAAGTAGGACTCAATATAACCACTTCAAGGAAGGGGAAAGACTACTGATGCTAATATTTGTGACTGTCAATGGCCAGCTCTACTCATTTGCCTCTGATGTGACCTACCCAGGTCCTAGGTTTTCCATTTATCCTCTCAGTATTTAAGGCTATATAAAATCAACCAAAAATCACCATATACTTTTCAAAAGCCATTAATATGAAAGACAGGTCAAAGCATGTTGGACCATGAAAAGCAGTCTGTGTTTTGATTTGGCTTACTCCAGACACCCAGTAGAAAATTCTACAAGGGATGGAACAGTAAATCTATGCCCCCAGACATAGACCCCTGACACCATGAACCCTTACTCCATTATCCTGTGGCTAGACAATGCCCCAAGCTCCCAGTATTCTGGCTGGATTCCACCTCCAGTCAACTGACCACAACCAGGTATGCCCCACCCCCTGGGAACAGAAAGGTAGCACAGCCCACTGTAAAAGGGGCTGCTTGACCCCGCCTCTCTCTCTTAACCTCTTACTCTTGTCTTTACTCTCACCTCTTGCTCCCTTTGTCCCCTTCCCTTTCCCCTCTCTCCACGTGACCATGGCCAGTCTCTACTTTTCTCTCCTTTCTACAGTAAAGCCTAAACACTGTGGACAGCCTCCTTTCATCTAGACTCACCATGCTAGAGCAATGGATTAGGCCTTCCCCTAAAGAGCTGCTTCTAACCTCCCACAGGAAGGTCTTCCAGCTCCAGGGAAGTCGCCCCACTCACGCAAGGGAACCACCGGGCACCCCTTTTTTTCCCTGTCCCTTTCTCCCTTCTAACCTGGGCCTCGCCCCGTCTTGTTCTCAGCTCTTCTGCAATATTCAGTGGTGTCTGGGATGTCCAAGACTGAGAGCCCATGGGGCTGTTCCTTCTCCACCCCTCCACGGACTGGGATAGTGGCTTCCCATAGCCAGATGCCCACCCAGCAGAGTGGAGAGCTCGCAGGCAGCCTCCTGCATCTTCCTGGCCAGAGTACCAGAGCTATGGAGAGACACGGGTTCCCCCCGACCCCCTTCTATTTCCCCCGTGCCCTGAGAGGTGCTCAACAAAAGCAAGTGTTTGGAAAGAATTCAGAAAGTAGGAGCTCAGGAAACACAAGATAAAGCATGACCCATAATGTCTATTTCAGAGATAAAGTATCACATCCATGGACCAAGCTTGATACTACAATATGATGGTATAATAAATGATTAGAAGAAAAAAATAAAAGTTATATTACACATTTAAAATGTGATTACATTAGGGACACATTTACTAGGAGAGCTAAGAGATGTTCTATAACCTACTTCTACATGAGATGATGGCAAGAAACCTCCTGAAGGGCGCACAGCTACTGGGAAAACTGAATGTGCATGTATCACTCTGTTGGGAACCAATGAGCTCAGGAGAGGAGCCTACTGGATTTTGACCTTAGGTCAGCACTAATCACTGAATGTCCCTCTCAGGCACAGACTGGAGCTAGTCTGAGGTTTTCCTGGGTTGGTTTTTTGGGGGAGCAGAGAGCAAATAGAGGGGTTGACTGTAGTTTCTTGAGAAACTTGGAAATTCTTGCACAAGAAATGTGGTCTTTCTGTTTGTTGGTTGGTCGGTTGGTTTATTCAGAAAGACCATTAACACCTCCCAACTCAAGGAGAACTGAAGCTCAGACAAAGATTGTAAATTAGAAAAATGGCCTAAAATCTCCATTTACAATGAACAGGTTCATTCCTATATGTAGCTGAATAAATTTGTTTATTCTGATTTCTTGGATTTGAATGAGATGGTCCCTATGAATCCCAGCCATTACATGCCCCCTACCTTTTTCTTTTTTCTTTTTGAAAATGTTTTCTGGCTTCCACAGTTCAGAACCTCATCAGCCTGTGAGGGCATTTTGGGTTCACAGTGAGCCCCTACATTCACCATCTTGTTTCACTGTAACCTACATGACCACCTTTTCAGTTTGCTTCTGAAACACTGCTTGTAGCCACCAACAGCTACACAAATCGGGTTTCTGAAAGAGAGGCAGGAGCCTGGGGAAAATAGGGGAATCGGACTGCAAGAGAAATAACCAGACCAAGTCAAAGGTTCCAATCAAGGTCCAATGTGTATTTCAGAGTCTGAGAATATATAGGCAGAGAAACCCATCCCCCAGTAAGCCAGGACCTAGTGGCCTAATTAACATCTTGTTGTTCTGTCCTGGAAGGCAAGTGAAACAGCTCAGCAGGGGGTGGCTCCTAGTAGGAACTTCGGGAGAGGCGGAGAAGTGGCAGGACAAAAGGGCTTTCTTTATCTCAGGAACTCCACCCAAGTGGGCTAGCTGCTTTGTGGCAAGGACAAAGTCTGTTTCAGCCTGCTTGAGGTTGGGGAAGATCACAACTGCTTTCTCTTTTTTGTTTGTTTTGAGACAGGGTTTATCTGTGTACCCTTGGCTGTCCTGGAACTCACTCTGTAGACCAGGCTGGCCTTGAACTCACACACAGTGATCCACCCGCCTCTGCCTCTGGAGTGCTGGGATTAAAGGCATGCTCTGCCACACCAGGCCTGGCATTCCACTTCCTGATTGCAGTGTCCAGGGACAAAGATCACCTGACATAACTGCTTCCTGCCTCTTGGGTTAGATAACTTCTTGTGGGAACAATCAGAAGGACTTAACCCTAATCCACAGGTGGTATTTTAGTTGTCTCAGTAATGCTTGGGTTGCTAGGAATTAGCACAAAATTTGGGTGTGCCAAATTCAACAACTAGTGTATTTTCATTTGAAGACTGATGATCACTTTCTGGCCTTTTGGTAACCAGTATCTCTGCAGTTGGAACTCTTATCCAGTGAAAATTAGAAAAAAAGGAGGCGAAGAATTTCCTTCCCAGGTCTCCAGACCCCGTCCCACCAGACACCATCTACCTTTAATCTGAGCTATAGTCTGCCTCCTGTGGCCCTTTGGGTCAGGAAACAGCTTACTATGGACAGAAATGAATTTTTTAACATATGCCAGAGGCCTGAGTAAACAGTTATTTCTACCATATTGCCAATACTGGACTCTCTAGCAAACAAAAAACAAAAACAGAACAGGTTAGCATGCTGCAAATGTAATTAAGGACAAAGCATAAGCAGCAGCACCCATGCTTTTGCTCTGATCCAGTGCTGCTGCTCTTTCTGTGCCTGCCTCACTCTGTGTGCCTGCCTCACTCTGTGTGCCTGCCTCACTCTCCCTGAGCCTGCCTCACTCTCCCTGAGCCTGCCTCACTCTCCCTGAGCCTGCCTCACTCTCCCTGAGCCTGCCTCACTCTCCCTGTGCCTGCCTCATTCTCCCTGTGCCTGCCCTCTCTCTGTGTTCCTGCCTCACTCTCCCTGTGCCTGCCCTCTCTCTGTGTTCCTGCCTCACTCTCCCTGTGTCTGCCTTTCCCTGGTGTACTCATTCCCTCTGTTCTGTCACACCTACTTCATGTATGAGAACCCCACTGGTGCTTCACCCAAGAGCCACAGAAAGAACTATTTCCTCTAATCCTCACTTTGCCCTTTCTTACTCTAAGCTAGCAGGTTCTTATATCTGTCCCCTCTCTTCCTGGCACCTAGTCATGGCCTGTTGACATATATATTTTTCACAGCCTATTTTAATAAGGGTTCAACCTCCTCTCTAGTCCCCCCCCAGAGGTAGTGAAACAGAAAGGTTATTAGGATATGGGGGAAGTGGACCTATTTAGAAATAGTTCTTTGGGATGATTCCAATCTTCACTGTTCTCTGTCCAGTCCACTAGCAAACACCAAACATGAACTAGCAGCTGCAGTCCACTCCACTTGGCAGATACCACACACAAATCAGCAACATCAATTCAACCCAGGAGACCTTAAGGCTCACCAACCAGCCCAAGTCTGCAGAAATCTCATGAGACATTCTTTGGTGAGTTTCTTTCTATGATGTCACCACAGTGAATCTTAGCAATGCAATGTAAGGTGGACCAATACATGTGTGTTGTCAGTGAAGACTAGTGAGGCAGAGGAAAGTAAACCAATGCTCCAGCTCTCACTGTCTATGGGGTCATATTTATATTCCTTCTGAACATCACACGTCCTTTTACTTGTCTGCTGTAGGAAAACATCTTTTTACCTGTATCTGCAAAACATACTTTCACATATCTGGTTTAACAAAATATTCTTGAGCCTGTATGCCCCAGCAAAATGTCATTTGACATTACTGATTTCCAAAGAAACCTGAAGTTTCCACTTTCAATGACCTGTAGTCATAACTCTTAGATAAGGATGATGATTGATAAAGAGAGGTGCTGAGATGTGTTCCAGGTGAGCAGGTGCTTTTGTTAATGTTAGTCATCACAACAGGAAATCCATCTCAGGGCCAGACAGAAGGACAAGTGTAGGGAACAGACAGAAGTCGTTATTTTTACAAGAAACTGGCAGTCCTTTTCCTGACGGAGTGGATGTTCTAAGATACATGGTTTTACTGTTAGAAATGAGGCCATAACTCAAGAAGCGTGTGGACAGACATCAGGGCTGTGCCTGCTGGCAGAGGCAAAGATAAAGGGTTATTTCTCTTACATTTTTGTTACAGCTAAAGAGGACTTGAGACCTAAGCTGCAGGAAAGGTGGGACTGCCCGGTCTGTAAGGTGACCATATTGAGAGAGGCTCCAATAGAAGAAGGGAGGAACTTGGAGAACGTTTAAATAGCAGGCATGCTTTCTCTAGTCAGCTAGCAGCTGTTCCAGCTACCGGTCACCATGAAGGCTCTCCTGACTCTGGGGCTCCTCCTGCTTTCTGTCACTGTCCAGGCCAAGGTATTTAAAAGCTACGAGTTGGCCAGAACTCTGAAAATAGATAGAATGGAGTCTGCCTGACAGACTGTAAGTCTGTTCTTGATGCCTCCAGCTAAGCTTTCAGAACAGGGACAAGGGAGCAGTGAGTGACCAGAGAGGAAGCTGCATCATAGGCTCTCATGGTTGTTCCCTGTGTGACTGAGTTCATTTGACTAAAAGCATCAGTTTTGTCTTTTGAATCAGAGATGCTGGGGTGAGGACTTGGAAGGGACATTGTGTGTCACGCTAAGGCAATAGGACCTGGGGTGCCCATGGACTGTCACTGGGTTTTCCAGTTGCTTCAGACTCAGTAGCCCACGAGAAAGGGGGCTGAGAACAGATGGGAGACTCAGTCATTCAGACTTGGGATGTGAGATCCTGGACTGACATGGTACTTGTCTTCACTTCTCTTACCATGGTGTGCAACTTTTGAGATACATTTTTGACATTTCTACCCAGGGCAGAGGGACCTTATTTGCCCCCTAGTTGCTGTATAAATGAGGTCCTTAGAAAGGAGTATTTTGACCTTTTTTTTTTTAAATCTTCAGTTATGTCTTTTTTGTTTGTTTGTTTGGTTGGTTGGTTGGTTTTGGTTTTTTCGAGACAGGATTTCTCTGTGTAGCCTTGGCTGTCCTGAAACTCACTCTGTAGACCAGGCTGGCCTCAAACTCAGAAATCTGCCTGCCTCTGCCTCCCAAGTGCTGAGATTAAAGGCGTGCACCACCACCACCCGGCCAGTTATGTCTTTATTTACATAGGCTGCCTCCATTTGTCCTTTATAGAATGAAACAGGTTTTTAAAAATATTTATTTTATATAAATGAATGTTCTATCTGCATGTACACATACATGCCAGAAGAGGGCATCAGATCACATTATAGATGGTTGTGAGCCACCATTTGATTGCTGAGGATTGAACTCAGGACCTCTGGGAGAGCAGCCAGTGCTCTCAATGACTGAGTCATCTCTCCACTGACAACACACATGCCTATGTCCTATTAACCTTTCTTTTCCACTACCTATGGTGGGTGGTGGGCTAGAGGG
>JADRCD010167771.1:0-15022 GCA_019843815.1 Montemys delectorum
GACAAGGATGATGCAGACAGGTGGTGAGGTGAGATGGCAGACAGCGCCAGAAACCAACATGACCAACAAACAGAAGCCATGGTGATTCTTCTAGGGTCCTGTCTTTGAGAAGATGGTCGGTGTAACTAGGATTGGTCTTGAACTCATGACCCTCCTGTGGAATTGTAAAAGGCATGAAACACTATGCCTGTCCTCTTCCTCCACTCGACAGCCATGTCTGACATTCAATAAAGAGCAAGACACAACACGATGACATATGACAGCTCAGAGTAAGCCCTGTGCCTGTCCGCAGGCGTAACAACCCAAGTTAGTTCCACCCTGGTCCTACACTGGAAGGAGAGTCCTGCTATCTAAGTTACCCCTGGCCTCCACGCACATGCATGTGCACTGGTTGGCTGGCACTCTCTCTCCCTGCCTCCCACACCAAGATAGATTCCATGCCTGTAATCCCAGCACTTGGGAAGATGAAGAAGGATTGCTGTGAATTCAAAGATAACCTGGGCTACAGAGTGAGTTACAGGCTACTTAGATCTACACTGTGAAACACTTATCTCAAAAAAGGGAAACAAAAAGGCAAATTATATATATTGTAAAGAAATGACAAGCGGGAGCTGGCCTAGGCAGCAGGCCCTCCCGTAGTTGGTGGCATGGCCTACCACAGAGATAGGAGACATCGCCACCTGAACAGTGGAAGACAACTGAGCTCAAGAAAGCAAAATGTTTGTTCCTCCACTATAACATAAAGCAGAAAGAACTGACAGGAGCAGGCCCCATCCCTGACTGGCTCCCCTCTTTGCCAATACACACTGCAACAGCCCAGGCTCTGCCAAAGAGTCCTGGGCCAACTGAGGTCTTCAGGTAGCAATCCTAGCTGCCTAGTTTGGTGGACACTGAGGGGGTGACCCACCCCAGAGCCACCTGATCAGAGACTTAAGATAGCTGAAACTAAACCCCAAGCCTATGATCTGGGCCCAGGCTCTAACTACTGCCCAACATAGAGTGGAGGAAGAGAAAGAAGAGAAGACGGAGAAGCTCTTGGGCCAAGAGACCACCACAGGCAGTCTCACTTCACCACTTGTTAGGCATCAAATGCCAAGGACACAGTTACCAGGCATGGGGAGGCCAGGGAGTTTTAGGGTACTGTTCAGACATGAGGTCAGAAGGTGAAAGGCCTAGGGCATCTGGAGAACAGGCTCCCAGAGGGAAGAGGACAGCAACGGCAATGGGCTTCAGGACCAATGAAGGAAACCAGAGGGCTCCAACAAGAGGCTGGGTCCACCACAGGTCGGGGCCTTACTTCATTCGGATCTTTCGGGCCATGGCTCGAAGTTCATCCTCTCGCTCCTGCAGCAGAAACAGCTGTGAGGGGTGGCCCAGCCCCCAGTCCACCTGTGTGCCCTGCCCTCCCATGTGAGCACAGCCCGACCTGCCGCTCATGCTCCTGCTGGATCATCTTCTCTTGCGCTGCCTTCTTATCCGCCTTGACTGTAGAGGGAAGGCGTGAGGTGGAAGGCTGCATTCATAGTCCCCATGCCAATCTGACCTGCTAAGGCAGGCTCAAGGGAGGTCAGCCCACTCCTCCCACAGCACTGGCTGGACTGCAGGCAGGACTTACACTGGCGGTTCAGAGCCTTCTGCATCCGCAGCTTCAGCCTCTCCTGTGGGGTCAGCTTGGGCTGGGGGAGAAGGGGCGGGAGAGGCGTGGGTGCCCAGAGCTCACCCAGCCCACCTCAGCCAAGAGCCTGGGACTTGGGGCCAGCTGGAGCCCCGTGGGAGGCAGGGATGGGACTTAGTTTGCCTGGGTAGCCCTTCCCCAGTCCCTGGGCTGGTTCTCCCCTCCCCCTGGGCCCCCTGCAGGCCCACCGGGCCCAGCTCTGGACACTGCTGCTGACGGGAATTAGACGGGCGAGTTCCAAATTCTTACTGACTTTGGCAGCTCCTGTCTCTTTACCAGCGGCAGGTTCGGTCCTGGGTGTTGAGAGAAAATGGCAATGCCAGTCTTACCATAGGCCTCGGGACTGGGACTGCCATCTCAGCCATGAGCTCCAGATTCCTCAGGATATGTTCCTGACCCTCAGAACCTAGGCAGGGTCACATCCTTCTCTGACAGCTTACTCAGCCAAGGCCACGATGGCACTGACCTTACACTGCAGTGCACACACCTCCCACAACAGCCAGGGTGCTGTCACATTCCCCTCAAAATAAACTGAGTGGGGGCTCCTTCAGCACCAGCCAGGCCCCTAACTCACTTTTTCAGCTTCTCGCCCACAGCAGGGGACGCTGCCGGCCTGGTCAGCTTCTCCCTTGGGGGCGATGGTGAATGACTCTGGCTCTGGCTGTGGCTGCGGCTTCTGCTCCGGCTCTGGCTTCGGCTTCCACTACGGGTCAGACTGCGGCTTCGGGAAGGGCTGAGGGACCAGCTGCTTCGGCTATGACTGCTGCTATGGTGCCTGGGGCCACGGGCACCCCGCTTGTAGCGGTCACCTGAACGGGAGCGGCTCCTAGGTGGAGCAGAGGTGGAGGGCTGTGAAGCTCCAGAGACCTACAGGAAGTCACCCCAATTCCCAAATCCATAGGCCTCCTGCAGGGTACAGCACTTCTCCCACGTACTTTCCTCAGAATGCCCCAGCTGCTCCCTGAATCTGTGAATCTGTGGGACACATTGCTCTCCCTCAGGGCATTCGGGCGCCTCCTCACTTTCCTCCATACCCTCTGGTGCTCCCTATCCTATACCAATCTACAAGTTCTGCACAGCTGCCGGGCGGTGGTGGCGCACGCCTTTAGTCCCAGCACTTGGGAGGCAGAGGCAGGTGGATTTCTGAGTTCGAGGCCAGCCTGGTCTACAGAGTGAGTTCCAGGACCGCCAAGACTACACAGAGAAACCCTGTCTCGAAACCAACCAAACCAAACCAAACCAAACCAAAAACAAAAACAAGAACAAGTTCTGCACAGTTGCACAGCTCCGGGGTTTCCCTGCTTGGAGTACTAGTAGTACTCTCAGGAAAGTAGTCACACCCAGGCTGGCATTCAATTTGTGATAGGCCCCACCCTGCAGCCCCTGCCTTTCACCTGTGGTCATCTAGAGGGAAGACCCAGAAGCCAGTTCCCAAGCACATGGTCAATGTCCCTGGGCTGACTAGTACTTGTCATCAGTACTGAGTGCATACTCAGCCTGGTAACATGTGCGTTCAACCTCCTTAGAGCAACAGAAAGATAAGGGTCCCCGGACAGTTAATGACTGGCGTCTTGTCTGTTCTACAGGTGAAGAAATTCCAGCTTTCTCACTAAGCCTGGCCCTATCCAAACTCTCCACTGCGGCTTTCCCCAACCAAACTTAAAAACAGCCACAGCCCAAGATCCTCAGTCCCCTGCGAATCCGCCCTCTTCTTCAAAGACTGTTACCCCGCCCACGAGGTTGTCCTGCTTCCAATCAGGTGCCTCCCAAGAGAAGAGGGGCTGGCCTGGTCAGTCCCCAGCCCGCCTCTCCAGTACCCACTCCCGCCCTAACGCAAAACACTGTGGATCACAGACCTGCTCCTCCGGCGGGGCACGTACCCGCCGCGCCGGGCTGGCGAACGTGAGTAGCGGTGTCCGTCGCGGGAACCGCCGTCTGAGTGCCGCCGTCCGCGGCTGCGGGAGCGCGAGTAGCGCCGGGAACGGGAGCGGGAGCGGGACCAGGAACGGGAGCGGGAGCGCGCGTGGCGGCCAGAGCGGTAATAGCCACGGCGGGAGCGCGAGCTGGAGCGTGAACTGGATCGGGAGCTGGAGGTCCTGGAGGCGGAGGACGAAGAGGAGCGGCGGCTGCAGGGACACGGGGAAAACAGGGTTTGTGAGTGACACTGCCCTAGAGGGCCCGTCCCTCCTCTCGGCGGTCCGCTAGGGTGGGCACGAGCGTTACCGACCGGGCGCTGGCATTACGGCCTGGAGCCGGGCCACCCGGTTGGGGAGGCGCGGGGGGCTTCCCTGGGGCAGCCCCGGATGCGGCGGCTGCAGCAGCTGCAGCAGCTGCCTCCTCGTCGCTGCCTCCAAAACTGGTGATGAAAGTGATTTTTTCCTCGCGGCCTGGGCTCGGGGAGCGAGAGCGGGAGCGGGACTCGGAACTTGATTCTGAAGGAGACCTGCAGCCAGAGGGCGGGCAAAAGGGAGGCAGTGCTCAGAGCCCAAGCTGTACCAGGGCCCTAGTGGGATGTGTGAGTTCAAGGCCAGCCTGGTATACATCCATAGCGAGGTCAAGAGCTTCATAGAAAGACCTTGTCTCAAAAAAAAAAAAAAAAAAAAAAATTACTAAATAAGTCTGTGGCTGGTGGGATGGCTCAGCAGGTAAAGGCTCTTGCCTGCAAGCCTAACAACCCCAGGTCAATCCCAGAATCCACACGGTAGAATCAGAATTGACTAAGCTGTCCTTTTACGTTCAGCCCTGTGGCACAAGTTCACCAACTCCACCCAGACTGATAAATGTAATTTTTCACAAAAGAAAATGGGCAGGGGGTAGTGAGGGTGGTGGCACACACCCTTAATCCCAGCAATGAGAAGGCTAAGACTGGCAGATCTGAGTTTGAGGCCAGCCTAGTCTACATAGAGAGTTCCAGGACAGCCAGGGCTACATAAGAGTCCTTGTCTTGGTCTGGAGAGATGGCTCAGCAGTTAAGAGCACTGACTGCTCTTTCGGAGGTCCTAAGTTCAAATCCCAGCAACCACATGGTGGCTCACAACCATCCATAATGAGATCTGATGCCCTCTTCTAGTGTGTTTGAAGGCAGCTACAGTGTACTTAGATGTAATAAATAAATTAAAAAAAAAAAAGAGTCCTTGTCTCAATAAATAACAACAACAACAACAAAACAAAAACAAACAAAACAAAAATGGCTGGCTTTCTGTGCTAGTAAAAAACCAAAAGCCTGGGTGTAGCTCAAAGAAGTTTTTGCCTATATGCAAGAGACCCTGGGTTCCAGCCTAGAACAGTAGCAAAACACAGTGAGGTCTTCCCGTTAACTGGAGAGGAGGTCCTCAGCTAATTCCATCCCACAAAACACTGGGCCTAGTGGAACTCCCTTTAGGGAAAAGCAGGCCAACACAAAAGGCCTCTGCCCCTGGCCCACCAGGCCCCACCCCCTGGCCTTAGGAGAGATGGAGGCAAGTTAGATTGGACTGCCCTCTACAACCCAACATCCTGTGACAGCACCCTGGCCACTTGCATTTCTCACTAATTCTGGGAGTCTTGTGTTGAAAACACCCAATCTCCATGCCCCTTTATGTCCTATTTGATTATATCACACGCCTGTATGTTACCATTAGAAGAAAAAGAGATTCTGAATTTTAAAAAAAATTTGGAAAAATAAAACTGACCCAACCCCCACCCACAGATCACAGGATGCCATCTGCCACAGGAGTGACCCAAAAGGTCAGCAACAATGACAGCTTCTTCTAGGGCACTGACACTTACCGCTTATAGGGGTCATAGGTGGGGCTGTCTCGGCGGGCATAACTATAGAGAGAACAGGGAAGGACAGGAGAGCTGAGAGCAGGCTGGCTGGTGTGAACCTGGGACTATGCCACCCTGAGCCCCAGTGCTGCAGACTGCGCTCCCTAGGGTGACACTGTCGTGTGAAGGGCCTGTGGCCTGCAGCTAACCTCACACCACTGTCACTCCCAATGCTTCCTCAGACATTTGCCCAGGGCTCCCAGATTCTTCTCGACTCATCCCAATCCTCTCAAGACTTACCTGGAGTGGGAAGTGGCCTAGGCCTCGCTCCACTTTGCAATGGAGAAAAATGTAGCTTCAAGAAGGGAACCACTCACCTGGACCCTGGAGGCCTGACACTGACCAGCACAGGCGGGCTGTGGTTGGGCCCTGAGTTCTGGCCGCAGTTCCCTCAGCCATCCCTAGCAGCCTCCCATCCCACTCCCCAAGAGTCCCCAGTCCAGCAGGGTGACTGACAGGTGGGGGCAAGTGGCCGAGGAAGGCATTCACATGCCTCCAAGGCTACTCCTAGCTCTATAACTGTCGCCCCAGGTGCATCATTACTACTCTTTGCCAAGGCCAGGCTCCACTCTTGAGCCCCTGGCGGTTGAGGAAGGCTGCCCAGGGTAGAAATCCTACCTGGGAGGGCTGATCTTGCGGCCCCTCAGCCGCTTCTCCCGGAACTCTCTTCGCTGTCTCCGGGAACGACGGCCCTAGATGGGGAGTACCAGGATGTTGACGAGTGTGCCCTCATTGGAGACACTTTTGCCCCCCTGAACCCTACCCAGACCTCACCGAGTACATGGCTTTCTCCTCCTCCAGGGCCTTGGCATGTTTAATGGCCTCTGCTTCCTCCTTGTCTTTCCGTAGCATCCTACAGAGGAAGTTAGAATCAGCATGAAGGATGTGCCCACAGGTCATAGAATGGGCAGAGCCCTGGTAAAGGCAGCAAAGACAACAGGGACCTGATGGTACTCCATGATTCCTGAATAACTCTGTCCTTTCTCCCGGAGTCAGGGCTTTGCTGTACAGGCTAGTTGGTCTTGAACTCACTGTATAATCCTAGTACCAAAGGATGTGAGGCACGCAACATCCTTTCCTTTCCCGCCCTTCCCTTTGATGGGGTCTTGTTCTGTCAGGCCAGCTTTGAACTCATGATCTTCTTGGCTTAGCCTCTAGACTGCAGAATCGTAGGTGTGTGCTACTACACCTAATTTCTCTGATCCATTCAATACATTTTATTGCGCACCTAAAAAAGCTGGTTTTAGATCTGTCTTCTGTATGCTTTGCCTGTGCCGTGTGACTGTTCGTCACATTTGTACCCGTTGCTCCTGGAGGTCAAAAGAGGGTGCAGGATGCCCTGGAACTGGTTGTGAGGAACCCTCTTTAGGTTCCCTCTGTGCTGGTTTAAAAGAGTTGGCACTCGGGGCTGGAGAGATGGCTCAAAGGTTAAGAATACTACTGTTCTTCCAGAGAACGTAAGTTTAGTTCTAAGCACCCACAGCTGATAGCTTACAATTGCCTGCAACTCCAGCTCCAGGGGATCCAGCGCCCTCTTCTGGCCTGCACATGATGCACAGAACTAACTATATATAGGCAAAATACCCAAACATATAAACTCAGAACAAAACAAAAAAGGAGAACCCACAAGAAAACTTTAAAAGCTGCGTGTGGCTACTCCATGCCTGTAACTGTGAAAGGTAGAGACAGTGCCAGCCATCAGCATAGCTCCAGGTCTTCTCTTCAAAAAAAAAAAAATTGTTTTGGGCTGGGTGATGGTGGCAGCAACAAAAACCTTTAATTCACACGGGCAAAAGCATTACAACAGTGGTTCTCAGCCTGTGGTCCTCACGCCTTGGGCAAACCTGTATCTCCAAAAATACTTACAATTCATAGCACCAGAAGATTAGTTATGAAGTAGCAATGAAAATAATGTTATGTTTGGGGTCGCTACAACATGATGAACGGTATGAAAGGGTTACAGGCTAGGAAGAGCCATGGGGCTAGAGGGTTCTAGGTTCAGACCAGGGCAGGGACCAGGAACTGATCCATAGTTCCACACAAAAACGGTTTCTGGTCTGTTGGTGCCACTGATGTAAAGAAAGTGCTTGGTGTTGCATGACCAATACAGGCCGTGCCAGAGGCTGGCTCATCACTGTCATATGAACATGCATATGGCTGACCACTAGAGGGTGCTGTCCCCAAGGAACTAGTAGCTTCCAGGTCACCCTGTAGGACAAGAAAGTAGGGCCACAAAGTCATAGCTCACGGGCTGAGAACAGCTGTTCATAGCAAGCATGTGACGAGGAAGCCAGGGCAGGGCCAGAGTATGGCCTGGCAGCCAGCACTCTCACCTGACAAAGTCTCCGTCAGCCATGCCGTAAGTTGTGGCCTGCTTATTGAGATCAGCCACCTGCTCCTGGTTCAGCTCATCCACGTCCACCTCCACGTCTGCACCAAGAGAAAGGCTGTCAGGGACCCAAGCCCCAGGAGAAGGGGGGGAGGAGAACCCCAAGATGGGGCAGGTCTGCCAGATGGAGCACCTTCAGGGAGGACATTGCTATGCTGGCACAGCTCTGAGGACCAAGCTAGGGCTTGACCAGCACAGCAGGGACCAGTGGGGATGGGTGGATGAGTCTGTGGATGGAGTGCAGGAAAAAGGATGGGAGGTGGAAAAAGATGTAGGTGGGGTGGGCACCAGAGTGGCACATGGAGGAAGGGCAGGAAAGATGGACATGAACTTGGGCTCTGCCTGGGGCTAAGTCCACATGTGCACCAGAAAGAGCAGGATGGGGGTGGGGGGCAGTGACAGTCTCCTCGATGGGGGCACCTCCAGGGGGAGGAGCTGACCATGAGGAGCTGACCATGGGGACGAGCGATAGAAGCTGAAGGATGGGGGCAGCTCTAGGAATGGGAAAGTTGCTTTCCAGAGCAAAGCAAGGCCAGCCCAGGTAGAAGAGGAAGGGCCAGCTCCTAGGTGGAAGAATCTTCTAGAACAGTGCCCAGAAATGGGGAGGAGGGGGGAGAGAGGGGGCACATAGGAGATAGGAGACAGGCAAGAGGAGGGACAGGGAAGGCTGGAAGTAGCAGGAGGCTGAGGCCCTGTAGCTGAGGGGGGTGGGAGGGGAAGCCTTGTGAGCACGGGTACCCCACAGAGGGTGAGGGACGAGACATAAAACCGATGCCCAGGGACTGCAGGTGGGGAGGGCAGAGAGGGGACCCCACCGATGTCGGGGATGACCTCATCTTCATCCGAGTTGCTCTCCTCCTCTGCTGGTGACTCTTCCTCCTCTGGCTTCTCAGCTACCTTCTCTACCTCTGCCACAGTACTATCTTCATAGGTGTAGCCGATGGAAGCCTTCTTCTCTGCCAGCCTAGGAAAAGAGCCATGAGCCAGGGGGAACCCAGCAGGAGCAGGGACACAGGTAAGCCCCACAGTGGTTACACATAGCCACCTAAGCTGTTCCACTCTAGCCCACCCCACTATGGTCTGGTCCTTCCCATTCCTGTTCTGGTACAGGACCTCCTCTTCCAAGAAGTCCTCCTTGTTCACCTCTCCTGTTTAAGGCACTGTCCTGGACTGTCCGAACTTGCACATGTTGGCCTACTCCTGTCAGGATACAAGCCTCCCTGCCATAGGTCCCAATGAGTGTAGATCCCAGAGTCATCTTGGACAAAGTGTACCTCAGCTCTGCTTTCAGGGGCCACACTGAGAGGCCACTGCTGACTTCAACTGTCAATATATCCTGCCTCATCCCAGCACCCTTATCCTGAAGCCAAGGCTGAGTGTCAACAAGCAGATCCTATAAGTGGCTACTCCCAGATCTGAGCAGGGCTCCGACAACAGCTCCCAGCCAGGCTGGCTTTTGAGATGCCTCCCGGCCCTGCAGAGTGACATCAGTGCTGTGGGTTGCAAGCTCACTGCGTGCTGGCACCAGAAGTGCATGCCTCCCCATTCCCCATGGTCCTTGAAGCTCCTGACTTAAGGCTGACTCGGAGGAGCTGCCTCTCCTCAGCCTTCCCCACAGGACTCATACCTCCTGTTCTGTAAGGTAGAAGCCACAAGCTTGGGCAGACGCTGCCCACTGGTGCTGAGAGGGTGGGAAGGCTAGCTCCCCGCCCATCAGACCAGACCCTTGACTCACTTCTTCTTCTCATCCTCGCTGGGTCTCTGCAGGCCTCCATACAGCTCATCAATGTAGATCTGATACAAGCACTGTTCCTCAGAGACTGGCAAGGAGAGGCAAGGTCAGACCAGCCAGGCACATGTGGATGGAGTAGGACACAAAGACACAGGAGGGGGTGGGAAGGGGACAGCCAAGACAGAGCCACCTATCTCAAATCATTCTTCTGCTTGGACCCAAGTGACCACAGTATATAACATCAGCCAGATGATCCACTCACACTGTGACCTGGCTCATGTAACCTTTGACCCCTGTGTCTCAGTTCCCTCTTCTGTAAAATGGGGTCCCGGACAGAGTGAGTACTTTGGTTCTAGGGGCCCCTACCACTGTCATGGAGCCTCTCTGGCCTCCACTGGGTGCCATGTGGTCCTGTGGGCTAGGTGCTTCTGATGGGGTGTCTGATGGCCTGTCCTCCTACACCCCCAGCACCCTCTTCAGGAACTTCCCAGGTAGTGAGTCCTTTCCCTTCCCTCTGCAGGCTTCAGCCAAGCTTTCCTTCTTTGTAAGGAGCAGGTGAGGAGCAGAAGACTAAACCGAAGCCAAACAAGTTCTCCACCACGGAACTATATCCCCAGCCCTCTTTTTTTTTTTTTTTTTCTGAGACAGGGTTTCTCTGTGTAGCCCTGGCTGTCCTGGAACTCACTCTGTAGACCAGGCTGGCCTCGAACTCAGAAATCCTCCAGCCTCTGCCTTTGCCTTTGCCTCTGCCTCCTAAGTGCTGGGATTAAAGGCGTGCGCCACCACTGCCTGGCCACAGCCCTCTTTCTAAGACGGTTTCATAAAGCTGCTCAGGCTGTCCCAGGCAAGCCCTGCACGTGAGATCTTCCTGCCTCAGCTCTGGAGTAGCTGTGGTGCTGGGCCACTATAGCAGCCTTAGTGTTTCAGGTTTGCTGTCTGCGGCCTCAGTGGCCCATGCTAGGTAACAACGCATGGCGCCCCTTGACTCTTACCTAGTCTCCATATCCTAGGAGAGGGCCCAGTGCTCTCTTCCACAGCTCCCTGGCCTGTCTTCAATGCCTGCACCCCAGGACCTTTGTGTACCCTATTTCAGGGGCTGGAATTATAGCTTCCCTGGCCCAGCAGAAAGCACAAATCTACCCTGCTCTGTCTTACTTCCCTTCAGGATCACTCACAAGCCATCTCTTACACCACCTAGGTTTGTTCTCAGACTGTTCATGTGATTATGTAGTGGCTCTCCCTAGGGCCCGTCCCCAGAGCAGCACAGGACCCACTGCATGTAGGTGTGAACAAGGACTAAGGGAAGCCCAGGCACCAACTGCAAGGAACCATGGTAGCTCCATGGTGACAAATGACAAACTTCTTTACTCTAAGGCTGCACTGCCTGCTAGAATGTGGCAACCTCTGATTTTAAACACATAAAAGCATCTTAGAAATACAGAAGTCCGGGACCAGGAAGCTGATGTGCAGGGCCACCTATGTCAGCCTGGAGCAAGGCTTTCAGACCCATGGACCCACTTAATACTCCACAGGGCCAGCACAGGGTATATATAGAGTAAGACCGTGTCTCAAACATACAAATAGGCCGGGCAGTGGTGGCGCACGCCTTTAATCCCAGCACTTGGGAGGAAGAGGCAGGCAAATTTCTGAGTTCGAGGCCAGCCTGGGCTACAGAGTGAGTTCCAGGACAGCCAGGAATACACAGAGAAACCCTGTCTCGAAAAAAACAAAAAAAAAACCAAAACCATACCAACGGTAAGAAAAATATCCTTAGGTCTAATGGTGCAGCTTGATAGGCGGCGAGCACTTTCCTAGCATCTGTGTGTGTGGCCAGGGACCATCCCCAGCTGCACAAAACCCAGGAGGGGATAGAGAACTACTGAGTCCTCTCCCAGCAGGCAGCCATGCAGGGTCACAGGGAATAGGGGGTGTTATCTGTTTTGTCTGCAATGGTGGGCACAGAAGCAGAGTCTCCTCTGCTCATGCATGTCACGTGCACATGTAAGGCACGTGTATAGAGGTCAGGGCACAATTCAGGAGTGGGTTCTCCTGAGCAAACTCAGCTTCTCAGGCTTTCACGGCAGGCACCCAGAGCCTTACACAGCCAAGTGCTCCACCAGTGAGCCACATCCCCAGCCACGTGCAGGTGTACTCTGATGACCTGACAGAGAGCCTGCCTGAGAGGATCTGCCCTCTTGGGGAAGCCCAGCAGGAAAGTCCTTGCCTCCTGGACCTGCCTCTCATTCACAAAAGGGAACAGTGAAGTCCAGGGGCTCTGCTCACAACAAGGAAGAGTTTCTTCCTAGGACCCTCGCCTATGCAGTGGGTGTCCTCCTCCGTCTTCTTAGGAAAAGGGCTCTATATTAGAATCAGAGGGAAGGGATGGGAGGTGGCTTGGGAGAGACCTCCAAGTCTCTAACTCCACAGAGACCCTGTGCCAGTTTCATGAACAAAGACCCAAGGAGGGGGAGAAGGTACACAGACTAGAACACAACCAAAGGTGACCAGCAGCAAGTACCTGGGTGAGCCTTGTCTAGGTGGTCCAGCCTCAGGCCCCCATGCCCCATGCCCCGCCCCGCCACTCACTGCCGGCGAAGTCGTTCTGCACCAAGCCTCGGTACCGCTCGTAGTTACATTTCCGCTCGTCTGACTCCTGTTCAGGGGAGCTTTAGGAAAGAGGGAAGTTAAAGAGAAGGTGAGAACGAAAGCCCCAGGAATCAGAAAAAGGGGTGGTGAGGGTGGTGACTTCTGGCTAAAGGAGGGAGTGGGCAAGGCTCAGGGTATGCTGGGGCAGCCCAGCCTTACAGGACACGTACATGGTGGTGAGCAGTGGGGGGGTGTAGTCAGGGATGTGGTCTAGATGTGCACGAACATCAAAGCGGTCAATCATGTTGTTGGTGTCCCCCTGCCAGGGCATCCTGAGGTGGGAAGACACCGTCAGCAAGGCAGGGCTCAGAATCCAAGCACCCGGTCCCCACCACTCCAAGCTCC
The DNA here is from genome assembly GCA_019843815.1 of Montemys delectorum. NCBI lineage: Eukaryota > Metazoa > Chordata > Mammalia > Rodentia > Muridae > Montemys > Montemys delectorum. Next base: position 12,595 of record JADRCD010167771.1, read on the forward strand.
CCTGACGTCCACCCACATCTACACCTGAGGCCCAAGGTCCAACAGGTCAGCCACGTGCCCGTCCACAAGCTAGGGCCTCACTCTCAGAGCCGGGCAAGAGCCGGCCGGGCAATAGCAAGGGACATACACCAGGCTGAGGACTCCACTAAAGGAGGCACAGTCACCCTGAACCAGGCCCGTCTGGCAACCTGCCTTCTGCTACCTGTGAGCTTCAGTCAGCCCTAACTCCTTCCCTATTTAAGCACTTACACAACTTCTGAGAGTCAACTGCACATGCACAGTCTTCCTGGCCTGATTATACAAGACTGTCCTTATCTGAGCCTCTACTGCAGACTCTAGAGTATCCCCAAGTCCCTTCAGACACTACACTGTCCCCCACCCCCCACCCCGTCTTACATGTTCACAGGGCTCTCAGCAGCCAGGGCAACTGCAGAATCCAGGTGAACCTTGCAGGCTCGGCCATGCACCTGCAGGAACTGGGCGGGGTCTTTCTTCTGCAGGGATGGACAGGTCAGAGGTCACCAAGGAGTCAAGGCTCACCATGCCTCCCTACTTTAAGTAGACCTAGTGGTTACATGGCTTCTGGGTAAAGTCTCTGGGCCACACCCTCAGGGACAGGGAACTGTGTCCAGGCATGGCCAAGGGTGCTGAACTCTGCTCTAGCTAAGGCATCCTGCCAGCCAGGCCTATCTATCCCAGGTACTTCAGAACTAAGGCAAGATGACTACAAATTAAAAGCTTACCTGAGCTATAGACATAAACTGTCTCAAGTGTTACCCCTAACTCTTCACCCCCATCCCAAGCCATCCATTTGGAGCACAGTGCCAGCCCTGAACCTGGTGCAACCTCTGGGGCAGTAACATCACATGGGCAAGGGGAGTGGTGCATCTGCAGTAGGACAGACAGTGGAACTGACAACAGACAGGCAAGGCACCATGAAACTCAGGCCCAAACAAGCTGACCCAGGCCGAGGCTGTGCTGGAGTGACAATGCCATGGCCAGACTCACAGGAGGCCCTAGCTCCACCCTTGGCACTGAAACAAACAAACAAATAACAATCAAACAAGCCCTACAATGAATAAAGAATTCAACAAAGAATTATCATCATACTACCTAGCAACTCCACTTCTAGGTCCACGTCTTACATGTGCTAATGTTCACACCAGCACCACTCACAGGAGCTAGACAGTGCTAACAGCCCAGCACACTACTTGTACAGGGTGGGGCATTACTCAGCCGTAAAGTGGGCCACACACTACAGCACAGGTGAACCTTGAACACACAGGGTCAGAGGGAAAAAGCCCCAAACACTTCATCAAGTGGAAAGACACTGAGAAGCTCCCAGAACTGAGGGCTCATGAGCACGCGTGAGGCGCAGGCAACACTGACTGTACAGTGTGGGGACTGAACCCTGGGCCTTGAGCATGCTGGTTGAGCATCCTGCCACCAAAGCTGCAGTGCAGCCATGTACTGTGAACTTCTAATGTAAACTGTGAGGCGCAGCACTTACAGCTCAAAGACACTGTTAACACAGAGCACACCCATGAAAAAGCAGAGCGTGTCAGTATGTGCCACAATCCCATCACTGAGCAGGCAGAGACAGGTAGATCTTGGCTGTTTACTGACCAGGGACAGGGAGAAATCCTGTGTAAAAAGCATGATGAAGGAGCATTTCTCGGAGATCCCCAACATCAGCCTGTAGCCTCTACATGTGCTAACATACTTAAACAGAAGAAGCCTGCACATAACACACACACAAATTATTTCTTTTATTTCAACATATTTGGTTTTTTTTAGATTTATTTGTTTTTATTTTTATGTATATGAGTACATTGTTGCTGTCTTCAAACACGGCAGAAGGCGGCATCGGATCACATTATAGATGATCGTGAGCCACCATATGGGTGCTGGGAATTGAACTCAGAAACACTGGAAGAGCAGTCAGTGCTCTTAACCACTGAACCATCTCTCCAGCCCCTCTTTTTTTTTTCCCTTGGCTTTTCAAAACAGGATTTGTCTGTGTACCCTTGGCTGTCCTGGAACTCACTCTATAAACCAGGCTATCTTTGAATGAGATGCACCTGCCTGTGCCTCTTGAGTGCCAGGATTAAAGTTGAACACCACCACCTCCTATCTTTGACACAATTAAAAAAAAAAAAAAAAAAAAATCAGCCCAAAAAAGGACACCTAGGTAGGAGCCTACCTAGTCCATCATCCTCAAGTCCTGGGACTGGGGGAAGGTTCCAAATCCATAAGCCACGTCACCACAAAAGCGCCATGGAAAGCACAAACTATGGAGGGAAGCACAACTGCCCGGGCCTGCCAGTTCCATGAACCAGGAAGAGCCACAGGAGGGGCTCCATGCTGCTCCCACACTTCTGCCAGAACCTCAGCACACCCTCTGACTGGGTCCTGGCTCCAGAACCTC